>JAJEJO010052710.1:520054-713382 GCA_020662805.1 Glaucomys volans
AAAACATTCAGCCTTTGTTTTTTGGGGATTGGTTTATTTCATTTAGCATGATAATCTCCAATTCCATCCATTCATCTACAAATGCCATAATATTATTCTTCTTTATGGCTGAGTAGTATTCCTCTGTGTATATATACCACAGCTTCTTTATCCATTCATCTGCTGGAGGGCATCTAGGGTGGTTCCACAGTCTAGCTATTGAGAATAGAGCTGCTATAAACATTGATGTGGCTGTGTTACTGTAGTATTTTAAGTCCTTTGGGTATAAACTTTTTAATATCTGCTTTTCTTGTCACCCCTTGTCAATAAGACTCTATTGGTGGTAATATTTGTTTTTGACAAGCTAACTTCATCCATGTGTTCATTTGTTCACTTATTTCCTTATCAAATATATGTGAGATTTTATGTGCCAGGCACTAACTAAATAGAACTACAATGTGAATTATCAAATGGGACTCATTTTCATTTTACTGGAAGACTTCAACTCCCAAATCCAAGGAGTATGTACCAATCATAATAGTTTACATTTTTGTTGCCATTTCCTTAATACTTTTGCATATTTTATGCCATGTGATACTCATAGAAACTCCATGAAGTAGATTGGACAGGTATAATTTTAGCCTCAAAATAGTCAGACCCACTCACAATGGTTCTGACTTAAAGGTCTAGCTAAAAAATGGCAAAATCAAGACCTGTCACAAGTCTTTTGCTCTGAAGCTAATCTTGATTTCACTTCTAATCCAGTCATGATGTCAGAGCTAGTTGTCCAAGTGCTCTGAACAGGGAGAATAGAAACTGTATTAGTTTCCTGTAGCTGCTGTAACAAATGACTACAAACGTGATGGCTCCAAATAACACATTTGTTCTCCTACCGTTCTGGAAGTCAGAATATCAAAAGCAGTCTCACTGGGTTGCAATCAAAGTATCTTCAGAGCCTTGGAGAGAATCCCTTTTCTTGCTTTTTTCCAGCTTTTGGAGGCTGCCCTCATTTCTTGGCTCTTGGTCCCTCATTACACTAACCTACTGCTTCCATCTTCCCATTACCTTCTTTCTCTTCTGCCAAATCCCCTCTGCCTCCTTATAAGAACATTTGTGGCTAAGTCATTAGCCCAACTGGATAATGCAAAATAATCTCCCCATTTTAAGATACTTAATCACATCTGCAAAGTTACTTTGGCCACATAAGGTCACATTCCAAGTTCCAGAAATTAGAACCTAGGTGTCTTTGGGCCATTATTCAGTCTACCATAAGTGGTATCCTTTATTTTATAGGAGGTGTAGGGGGACTACATTTTTTTTTAAATATAGAAATTTATCCCATCCCTTTTTCATTTTCCTGTATCCAGATAGGTTCATCAGTGTTTCTTCATTGGATGGTAATAATAATAATAATAATAATAATAATAATAATAATAATAATAGAGCTCCTGAGTCAGGCACCATGTAAGGTACTGGGCATAAAACAAGAAGATAATTAGATAGTGAAGGAATATAGAAGTCTGCATTCCTTTTGCCTGAGAGGTTTAGCAAAGATTTCCCATGCATGGAACTGCTTGAGTAAAGTACTAACTAGCAGTAGGAGCTTGTCAGGAAGATACCACATAGAAAGAATTATAGAAAAGGGCACAGACACTGTCCAAAGCCCACAGTATGAAATCCACTGTGTATTCCAGGAACTATGCATGGTTGTTCAGTACTGCTAGCAAAGTATTAGGGGGTGTGAGTGTGTGAGTGTGTGTGTGTGTGTGTGTGTGTGTGTGTCTCCTCAGATACCTCAGATAGGGTAGCTAGTTGTAGAAAACGATGTACTTTTCTCAGGCCGTTTATTCATTTGTGTTAACAAAAAGCATTTAAATTACTCTGAAAAGTCCTAATTTTGCTATCTTTCCATCAAATGCCACCTATTTTTCAGCAAACAGTGGAAATAAAAGCTCTACATCACTCAGCACACACACACAAAACTTTTGAATAGGTACAATTATGTCAAAGGCTAGGAGGGTAAAATAAGCTTAACAAGCACTCTTTTTCCCTGGATTGAAATTTTGCTGTTTCAAGGAGAAAATGCTTTCACTGATAGAGGTTTCTTCCTAAATTCTACCACAGGTAAGAAAGAGAAAGCAACCAACAAGGAAAGATTAGGAAAGGTTAGGAATCAGAAATGTTGAGCAAAAATGTTGAAGTCCAAATGTGGAAGGAACCATTTTAATCATATTGGTATAAATTAAGTACCACTTCAACCTCACTTTTAAATGCAAAACTCTTGCTCCTCAAGGAACTGAGATCAGGTTCATTTTCCAAGACCACCTGCCTGGAAAAACATAGTCAAATAAATATTTCATTAGAACTCATGTGTGTGAAAGTGTGTGTCAGAGAGTGGGGGAAAGTCCTTTATTTCTGAATTATATTTTGGGAGAGTTTAAAAAATATTTTTGTCCATTAAGGTAATAGACTTTAAATGTTCTGAAATGAAATACTTGGATGCTAGTGCTAAACCATTGTATTTTAGTAAAATTATGATTACATTTGACCATCTAAACTCAGTTACACAGTCATGGACTCCCAGTAGGGACATATTTCCTTCATTCTTGTTCCTCCCTCATCCTGTATTCCTTACAGCCTTTGCTCAAATCTCTCCATCCTATAATAATAATAATTGTTATTATTATTATCATCATTATTAATTATTATTATTATTGCTTAAAAACATGACCCCCCATCAAAACATCAGACAGTTTCCCTTGTTCCTGTTAATCTTCTCCTTTCTTTGATTGGCAGTGTTTTATTTTTCACTTCTTTATTTTCAGGGCCTCCCCTTCCTCACTTGGATTCTAATTCCTAAACATCATTTCTGTCCCCAACATTCCACTAAAATCCGCTCTTTAATCCTATGTCTTCCTAATCACCACATGTGATCACCTCAGCGTTTAGTCTGTGTGATTTCCTTGCTTCCTCCCTTGACCTCCCGCCCTGCACTGTGTTCTCCTCAACTTTCCCTGACTTCCATAAACCCCTAAAGCAGGGGTTTCCCAGGGATCTCTCCTCTCCTTAAAGAAACACTTTGGGATTCTCTCACCCCATATTTGTGACTTAGAGAAAAACGACTTCCCAGTTTTCCCTCAGTTTGCATCTCTTCTGTAACCTCAATTTCTTGTGGCCAAAGCAACCCAAAGCTGGGTTCTCCTGAAACCACGTGTGCCTTGAGACTTCCTTATATCTAATGGATGAGACCACTGCTTTCCCAGTCCAAACTAATACACTGGGGGTCTCTGCAGCTGCCTCCCCCTCATCTAACAAGAAGCGGACCCCCATGCGGACCCTCTCTCTGTCCTTTTGCATTGCCCTTTCATTCCCCACTTTAATTCAGTTGCTCACTGCCTTTTTCTTGGACTATCATAGTTGTGTAGGAATTTTTCATTCTCCTTTTTTTTTTTTTTCAATCCATCTATAAGACTTTGCTCATCAGAATTGTGCTCCCATATGGGAATCATTCACTTATGGGGCATGGGGTTGGGGGGCAGCTATAAGAAACACAGAGTTCAATCAGAGATGGCGATTAGAAGAGGGAGCCATGCACAGTCATGGCATATAATGCGTGGTTAAGGAAATGGTGCTATTTAAGCCATGAAAAATGGTGACTTTAAAAGTACAGAAAGATAGCTGACTTCAATACTTGCTTAAATGTCCTTTGGAATAGGACTTCTTTTGTTCCGTGTGAACCTAAGAGGTAGAATTTGAACAAAGAAGTAGAAGCTATAAATGATTCTGAATAATATAAGGAGAAATAGGACCAAAGGAAGTTGGGACAGACACGCTAAAGTGGCTGCAGATTCTGTTCCCGGATGGCTTGGTGGGAATATTATAGAGCCAACTCAAAAATACAATTCTTTTCATTCCCAAAGTCTTTTGTTTGGTTGATTGTAGAGCTTTTTCTTGCCCGGCATGAAGGTTTTTCAGGTTTCCCTCCCTGTTTTCATCCATGTTCCTTTCATTCCCTAGATCTTCATTTTCCTTGATTTGTAGTTTCCCATGTCAAAATTTTATTCCGTTTTTCAATGGCAAATCATGTGTTGCCTTTTTGAGGAAATTTTCTCTTTCTCCAGCTCAGATACCGCTGCAAACAGATGAGCCCTCCTACTTAAAAAATAAAAGTCTATTAATCTGGTTGTAGAAATTATTTAGCAATTTATGTTCAAAATACCTCCCTGTTCCCCATGTTGACTATGAGCACAAAGAATCAGACACACCTATGTTCAATTGCTTTTGTAAGGAAGTTTTAAAATTTTGGTGGAGAGCTTTATTTTTCAAGCACTTTTACCACATTCCTGTTGAGATAGTCAGCACATGTTCCTGATAGAATTTTGAACATGAAAATAATTGTACATCTGGTTATATTTTTATGAAATTATGTGACACTAAATCAATGCTCCCCCAAATTAAAAGCTGTATTATTAAGAACATCAAAAAGGTAAAAAGTGAACTCTGGCAAGATGTAAGAGGGGGAACATCTTACTGTGACCAATAAGAACTTTTCACCACTCATATGTCTCTATTTCTTCCTGCTCTTTGTATTACTACAAAACATTTCCATCCATGCAGATTTCTGTTTGGCAAATTGCTGCCAAGAGTCCAGATGTTTTACAGTGTAAATTTATAGAAAGTTGTGTTGTCCAAAATTCAGAGAGAAGGGCTGTTCAAAAGGATAGATTAAAAAAGAAGAAGGAAAAAAAGAGTAACAAATTGAAATATAAGCCTGAATTCTTTTTTTCTTTTCAACCATTTCTTTTTTCTTTTTCCTTTTCTCATCTGCATTTAGTTACCCAGTGACTGAAATTAGCCGGGACTAAAAGTCAAATGACAGGTTGAAATGCATGAGTCTAACCTCCAGAAGAATCTACATGTACAGAAGTCCAACAGGCAGTTTGCTCAGGTCAGAAGTACATCTTTTACCTTTGGTACTTCTTAGGAAATAATCTTCTCGATCTTTTGACCATCAGCAATTTAAAGCCCTTTAGAAAAGCTCAAGAGAGAGCTCTTTCATGTAGGACTGAGGCTGAGGTTGCCAAGAAAGTCCCTCAACTCCCTGGCATGTCAGCACTTGGGGAGTAAAGGAAGATCAATGACTTCCCTCTAGGCACCTCTGAGGCTCGCGGCCCTTCACCTCCTCTCCTAACACAAGAGCAAGTCAGTATGATATGGACCAAGAAGAGTCAGCAGGAAAACTGAGGGTGTTTCTTTATTTTTTTAGTGAGATGCATGTCTTAAAGAAAAGTTTAGGATTAAGAAATTACAAGCAAAGGCATGCTGCCCGTGACAGATCTGATAGATTTATGAAGAGACTCAAATATATTAAATTTAGTAGGTCCCAGTACAATACTAAATTGCTGGTATCATTAATTAATTAAGATAAATTTCTAGGTATAAAAGGAGAACAGTTAGAAATAATCAAATTTCTGACATTAACACGTAAGCATGCTTTTCTAAACATTATAGAGTGGGCATTAAGATGTCGATGAACCATTTAGCAAAGAATTAACTTGGTTTTCAGCAAGAGTGGAACATGAAGGCTGATGATTAAGTATTGATTTTCTTTTCTAGTAAACTTGTATTTTGTGTTCCAAGGCATTAGCATTGTTTAACAGGAGAATCCAATCTTCTCTGGGACTTTAATCTTCACAAATGTACCAACTCTGCAGTAACGCAGCTACTTCCAACTGAGCCTTGGCATGTGACACCTTCCAAATGGTGAGAGACTCACGTATGAGAGGTTGTGGGATGTCTGCATAGTGAATAATGAAGCTGTGCCATCTATACTTTCTTAAGCTTAGTTGGTAGACTAGAAAGCGTGAATTATAATTATTCTGTGTAGACTACCCCTACCATAAGGATTTTAAATCTCATAATCCCTTCCTGGAAAACTGCTGGTACCTGGGGTCATCAAAATAATAATCAAATTCTTTATTTTCAATGTAGCAAAATTATTAAATAAAATATTTAACATACTGGGAAAGTACATACAATTTTAAAACAAATAAAATGGACAACTTTACCTTCCAGCTCAAGAAGCAGAACAAACAGAACATTAACACTCTCTTGAAGTCACCTGTGTATAATCTCAAATGGCAACCTTAACCACTGTCCTGAATTTTGTGTTTGTCAGATTCCTTGTTTTTCTTTGCAACTTCATTACCTACATATGCATCCCTAACATATGCATATAAATGTGTGTTTATGCATGTATTTTATTTTTAATTTTATGTAAAAGATATCCCACTTTTTTTCCCAATGACTTGTTTTCCTGAGCATGCTTATGAGATTCATTCATATTAATGTATATAGCTGCAGTTAATTTGTCTCTGACTGTTGTATACATGAAAGTTTTATTCTTCCTTCTGTTGATAAACATTTGGGTTGTTCCTAAAACTTTGGTATAATAAAATTTTGTTGCTATGTGCATCATTGTACGTGTGTCTTGGACAGTAATTGCTGGGTTGTAGAATATCTATGTCTTTAGGCCTGCTAGATAATCCCTGGTTGTTTTTTCTAATTTAGTTTCCACAAGGGTAAAAAAGTTTCTATTCCTCCACAGCTTCACTGAGACTTGATATTGTCCTAATTTTTAAGAACGTGTGAGGGATTTTAAATAGTATCCCATGGTGGTTTTAAATTGTATTTCCCTCTTTACTAATAATGTTGAGCACATATTTTATATTTAATGATCATTCAGTTCTAATTCTTCCCCAATTTCCTGTTGGGGTACTTGACTTTTACTTACTAATATATAGGATTTCCTCCCTTCTAACAGTGAAGTTATTGTATATAAACAAAAAATGTATAAAATGTAATACAATTTAGTGAATAATTTTAAGGAAATTAAGTAAATATAACCGAAGTCAAGAAATAAACATTTCCAAGACCCCAGAAACCACACCTCTCTCCCTGATTCAACCCCGTCTTTTGTTAAGTGAGAACCATTGTCTTGACTTTTTTGGTAATCTTTTCCTTGTTTTTCATGATAGTCTTAACATCCATGTAAACATCCCTAAGCAGCATTGTTGAGTGGGGTCTTGTGAACTTTATATGATGAACATTCTTTTGGGTTTTGCTTCTTTTGGTGAGAGAGGATCTCATATTCTATCTTGAAATGTCCAGGATTTGGGATCCATCTTACTTTAATCTTACAGCTTTGCCTATAACCCAAATTTACATTGGGTTATCTCAGTTAAAAGTTAAATAAAACTAAAACAAAATAATACTTGTCTAAACCCACTTATGTCTCCCATTTTGCCCAATTTGCAAATCTATGTTAATTTCAAATGAGTCAGGAGAGTTCATTAAATTGCTAGTTAGTTGCTATGGTAGCAGATTTATTTTTGTTTTATTACCACCTTATTCCTGAACATTTCATGTTTGGTATACTCAGTAATTAACTTTTATACACCCACATTTCACATCTACTACCTCTGAGGCAGCTTTTTGTATCTTTTTCTCCTCAATACCAAGAGCCTAAATATGTACCTTAGAAGAAACTTTGGTCTTCTGGGTTCATGAAAACATAACATGAAATAGTTAAGTTATAAACAGGCAAATTTTCTGTCCAAGACTATAGTGCTTGGTAAATGCTAATAATGAGAACCCAAGGATATTGCAAATTATATACATAAACTAATTTTTTAGACTCTTTACTGGTATTCACCTTGTTTTCCTGTTCTCTGACCCTCTTTCTAAAATATCCTCTGAGATCAATTTTCATTAGTTCAGTTCAATAATTATTGAGGTCAATATTCCCTCCCCAACCATGAAAGAAAAAAAGTGATTTATTTTTATTCATGGTGAATTCATAGGCCAGGAAGGAAGACATTACAGACAATTAATATAGAAAATAAGAGCAAAAAATTAAAACAAGAACAAGGCAAAAGTCACATAAAGTAGAAACGAAATATGTTGGGAGCTCAATGTGTTAAGGAAAGCTATCACAGGAGAAGGACGCATCCAAGATGATTTTAAAAGGATGAACAGACATTTGCAGTCATAGGTAACAGGATGGGCAAAAGCCCAGAGGCTCTGATAAGTGCACTACAGGTGGTTCAGTATTGCTGAAGCTTTCAGCACAAGGGGGAGCATGAAGAGAGACAGGGCTGCAGAGAAAGTCTGAGGTCAGACCATGCATGGTGCTTTGTGACTTGCCAAGGAGTTTGACCTTTATAAGCAACAGGGAGCCAGTTAAGTATGGGAACATTACCATATCTGGGTTTAGAAATAGAACCTTCAAGAAGTTGTGGAAGTTAGGTTTATTATTGTTGTGGCAGCTTTATATTAAATATCAGGATTAATTTCATTAACAGTAACACGAAATAACACTGCTTTTAAAAGCTAGTCCACTTATCCAGTTTACTTTGGCATCAGAAATTCATGTTGTCAAAGATTCATCTTGCTCAATTCACAATAGCCAAACTATGGAACCAAACTAGGTGCCCTTCAACAGATGAATGACTAAAGAAAATGAATATATGCATAATGGAATATTACTCAACCTTAAAGAAGAATGAAATGATGGCATTTGCCAGTAAATAGGTGGAGCTGAAGAATATCATGCTAAGTGATATAATCCAATCCCAAAGAACCAAGGGCCTAATGTTTTCTCTAATATGCAGGTGTTAATTCACAATGGGGTATGGGGGGTGGGCAGGGAAGAATAGAGATACTTTGGATTAGACAGAAGGGAGTGAAGAGAGCGGAGGGGTATGGGGGTAGGAAGGACAGTAGAATGAATTGGACATTATGACCCTATGCGCATATATGATTACACAAATCAGTGTAACTCTACATTGTATAGAACCTGAAGAATGAGAAGTTATAGTCCATGTATGTACGATGTGTCAGAATGCATTCTACTGTCATGTATAACTAATTAGAACAACTTTTTAAAAAAGATTCAGTCTTCCCACATTGTTTCTCCTATGCAGCCCCAATTAATGTCTAGGATGGTAACACTCACATTCCAGGGTACAAGGTTCAGTAGGGAAAATGTGAAAGAGAGTAAAAGCAGGCGCTCCAATCTTTTAAAGATCCCCTGAAACTGCCACGTGACTCTCCCATCTACTCCCATGGCCAGCACCTAGTCCCCTGGTCACACCCAGCAGTAAGGTAAGCTGGAACGTGAAAGCATGAACATGGAGGGCAAATGGCAGCTTTTGCCTCGGAGAAATAAGACATGTGTAGCAAAGGGGACCAATAGGAGACGAATGCAGTGTTGTAGGGAGAGGAATAAGAGCTGCGTGAGAGCAGTGTGAGAGGATGGAGAGCGAAGGCAAGATCCGAGAGCTGTTTGGGAAGCAGAGCGGTTAAGAGTTGATGATCTAGTGGACGGGGCGATGGCTTTGGATTTTGGCTCCAGTGGCCGAGTAGATATAATTATCACTGGGGGATTTCCACCGTCTTGAAACTGATGGAAGGGGAAAAGATGGAAATAAAAGAAGGAAAAAAATCAAAATAATACTTTTACTGTTAAAAAAGAAAACCTTTGAAACTACCCTTTCTTCAGTGCTTCCTCTAAATATTTAGATTTTACTTACAAGCAGAGGGAAATACTAATATCCAAATGACCCAGGATACTGGTCCTTTTCTTTCTGTTCAATACAGTGATTGGGCAGATTGAATTCCAGACCTCATTGTCACCAACTGGACCAATGGCCAAGGGGAAGTGAGTCCATCGTCTGGGACCTGGTTTCTTCATCCGTAAAACATGAAAGATGAACGAGCTGATGTCTAAGACCTCATCCAGCTATAGAATCATTCCATTCACTAGTGAAACCAATTGCTTATTCTAATCAGCAGCACAAAAGTGAGCAACCTGTGTCACCCCAGGCAGGCGTCCCTTGCCAATGGGGGGAAAAATAATTGAGGCAGCATCTTAAAGTTCAAGTAAACACAATTTCCTATCTAATTGCTTTGCATCTCTTTTCACTTGGCTGCTGGAAAATTACTTCAGTGTGGTCTGGTGGTATTAAACTTTGGCAAATTTACAAAGTATCTTATTAAAGTGGAGTGGATTTTGCCAATTGCATTTCAAAATTTCTTTAAAAGGTTTTACTTAGGGGAAAAGGATTACTTATATACATAAACCTACATGTGGTAGCTGAGACTGTCTCCCTTGAGTTAGGAAGTATTTTTCCCTTTGGTTGGTCAGATACATACTGTTCCACCTACTACAATGGATCAAAATGACCTGTTTCATCAGAGGATAGTAATGGTGGCAGTATGTGATTTTTGGCAGAAAGAATGCTTTGTAATCACTAATTTCCTATATCCAAATTCAGCCAACGGTTGCAGCCAAATTCCTTGTACTTTGCAAGTCTTAGCAAGCAAGCCCCAAGGATGCTGCCAGGTTTTATAAAATGCCAATGAATCTAGAATAGCAGGGAGTTTGCTGAGGACTGGGCTTTGGGAAAGAATGTTTGAATCCAAGACTCTGAACGCTCACAGGACATGAGAGTACAGGGACACGACTGGTAGATTCAGGTGTTTGTTTTGGCCCAAGTCTCTCCTCTCATCTCCATTGCACCCTGTGCCAACTGGCGGCTGTCCTCAAGGTCAGACTCTTTTTTAAAAATCAGCAACTTAAATTAAATGAGAACCAGCAATGCTGTTAGCAGGTATAATCCATTATACTTGGAAAGTCATGTTTCAACTAGTATTTCTTGTGATACAAAAACAAAAACAAAAAAGTTTAGAAATCTGATATCGATGCAATATTTTAGAAATACTAGCCCCAAATTTGCATTTCTCAGCCAAAGAAAAATATTCCTTGCTGAATAAGTATTAGATCCCAGGCTTTGATTAAAATATGCATTTCCCAGTGTCCAAAAGGAAACTAATTCAAATAAGACTATGACGATAGAATTAATTTCTAAGCCACAGTTGTATGGTTTCCAAATTCCCAAATAATCTTCAGCCTTGTCAATTGTATGTTTAAATTAATCATTCTTTGAAGATCACAAAACAAATATTGAAATGCAAGTGCCTTTATTCTTTCTGAAAGCATTATATAAAGTATGTTTGCAAGATGTGGGACATTGAGTTCCAAATTACAGCTAACACCCAAATGCTGTATACTCGATTAGGTATATAAAATATTATCAAGTATGTGAAATATGTGAATTAGATGTGAATTCTCAAAAGTCAAAATACCATACAGAATTTTTATTGACCAAAAACCTGATATGCAAATGGGAGCCAAAGTGCTAGGACCTAAAGAGAGCAGGTTCACTGGTTACACCCAGCAGTACTCAAGTTCACGCTTGTCCCTTCCTGGCAAGGTCACTGAGGGCAAACCAGTTATCCTCTCTCACAGTTACTTTGCAGCTGTTTCAATTGTACTTTAAGCGAGAAAAATCAGCAATATGTTTCATATACTCTGTGTGTGTGTGTGTGTGTGTGTGTGTGTGTGTGGACGGGTGTGTGTAAATTGTCAGCTCAGTTCCTTTAGTTGCTTGGACCTAAGTCTGTGGAGTCATCTTGTCTCCTTTATCTCACGCTTCATTTTTAATCTACCAGCAAATTTAGTCAGCTGTGCCTTCAGACTATGTCCAGAGTCTGACCACATCTCATCACCTCAATGGTTACCAATGTGTGGTGCCAACAACTCTCCCTGGTCAATGACAACAGTCTCCTCCTGTCTGATCTTTCTGCTGCTTTTTCTTCTTCATGCTATTTTCAATACAGAAGCCAAAGTGGTTCTCATCAAACAAAAGGCAGATCCTGTCACTCCCTGGCCAGCCACCACCCAACCCCCCAAAACTTTCCTTCTGTTTCAGGGTAAAAAACAAAGTGCTCCATTGACAGATAAGGCCCTGAGAATCCAGCCTCTCCATCAACTCTCACTCAACTCCTATCACTCTCTAAGCCTCCCCATCACCCTCCCCGTTCCCTCTGCCCCTGCCTCACTGCCTCTTCGCTGGACTTTGCTTTAGGTCTCTCTGCTGTTCGCTCTGCCAGAGAGGCTGGTCTGTTTATCCAGGCATGAATTAAGAAGGACAAGATATTAGAATTGAATCTCTCAAAATGAAAAATATACAATGACAAATTTCAAAATGAGATATTGTAAGATTCAGTGACAAAATTGGAACACAGCAATTAAAAAGGAAAAAATAAAATTATGTTAGCTAAAGATATTTTAAATATTTTTTTAGATTGCTTAAATGACATGATATATTGCATAACAAAAATTTTCAGGACTAGGAGTAGTGTGCCTTTTGAAGTCAGCATTTCAAACTAGATTCTAATTCTACCATTCTATAATTAATATAAACTGTAAAAATAATTATATAGATCAAATAGATGCTTTCCCATACACCTGTACTTCTAGAATGTTGTTGCAGAAAATTATTTAGATATCAAATTTAGGTGGTTATGCTTTTAAAAAAGTTTTTCCTTTGTTCTAATTATTTGTACATGACAGTTGAATGTATTTATACATTTTGATAAATCATACATAAATGGAGTATGATCTCTCATTTTTCTGATTATAAATATTGTAGGATCAAATTAGTCATACAGTTATATATATACATGAGGTAATAATGTCTGTTTCACTCTACTATTCTTTTTACCCCCATATATTCTTTTCATACTATTCTCTTTCCCCTCCCTTCTCTCTCTTCTACCTAATATAAAGTAACTCTATTCTTCCCTAGCACCCACCCCCCCCCTTATTGTGAATTAGCATTTGCATATCAGAGAAAACAGTCGTCTTCTGGTTTTTTGAATTTGGCTTTATTTTGCATAGCATGATATTTTCCAACTCCATACATTTACCAGCAAGTGCCATAATTTCATTCTTCTTTAAAGCTGAATAATATTCCATTATTATACACACACACACACACACACACACACACACACACATTTTCTTTATCCATTTATCTGTTGAAAGGCATCTAGGTTGGTTTCATAGTTTAGCTCTTGTGAGTTGAGCTGCTATAAACATTGATGTGGCTGCATTGCTATGCTTTTAAAATTTTTCATGTACATGATTTTATGGAAGCTTTCTGCTACTTCCAGAAATTTATTGAGAACCAACAAAGTTTTAATTTTCCTGCACATTGAGATCTCATTTTGAGTAATCTCCTTTCTCGTGATAGACTGTTGTGGTTTTGTTCTAATGAATTCATTAATTCACCTACAAGCCAAAAGAAAAAATATGCCCTTTATTCAGAGCAGATCAACTGTACCTTATTTTTTATATGTATAAGGTAAGACTGATTTTAAAAGAAAAGGAATCTGTATTTCACCCTATATGAATCAGGAGTATGAACATTTTTCCTGCCTCTCCCTGCTGACCAAAACTGAGAAAATATGAACTTAAATAGTCCTAAGTTCTCAACAGCCCATACAGAGAACAAAGCTTCTGTTTTTTTGTTGTGGGGGAGTACCTAGGGATTGAACCCAGGGGCACTCACCACTGAGCCACATCCATAGCCCCATTTTGTATTTTATTTAGAGACAGGGTCTCACTGAGTTGCTTGGTGTCTCACTTTTGCTGAGGCTGGCTTTGAATTCATGATCCTCCTGCCTCAGCCTCCTGAGCCACTGGGATTACAGGTGTGCACCACTTTACCAGGCAAAGGTTCTGCTTTGGATGATGCTGCAGTTTTACTAAAAGGAGTATTTGCACAGCACTTTAAAAGAAAACTTTAAAAAATTAGATGTCTGAAACTCATTCCAGACTTTCTGAAATGGATCTCAAGTGCTTGAGCCCAGGAATCTGAATTTAGCAAGCTCTCCATGTTGATTTACCCATTTTTTAAAATTGGTAGATAAAAGTTGTATATATTTATCATTACATGATGTTTTTGAAATATATATTTCCCAAATATATAGCTTGATTAAGCTAATTAACATGCATTTACCTTACATACAATTTTTTTGGCAAGAGCATAAAATATCACCTAGTAATTTTTAAAATATAATACATTGCTATTAACTGTAGTCACCAGATTATACAATAAATTTCTTAAAATTAGTGCTGTGCAAATACTACTTTTAGAAAACTATAGCATTATTAAAAGCAGAAGCTTTGTACTCTGGATAGGCTGTTGAGAACTTAGCTATAAGAAATAGTCTTTCTATCTCACTGCAAAGTTATCTCCATTGACCAATATTTCCCTAACTACCTTCCCCCATTTCCACCCAGTCCCTGGTAACCACCTCTGTACACTCCAATTCTGAGTTCAATGTTTTTAGGTTCCAAACATAAGTGAGATCATCCAGTATTTGTCTTTCCATGCCTAACTTATTTCACTTAACATAATGCCTTTCAGATTTATCCATATGTTGCAAATGACAGGATTTCCTTCTTCTTTAGGCTGAATAGTATCACATCATGTATATATTCCACATCTTTTTCCACTTATCTATGGATGAACACAAATTGATTTAATATATTTGCAACTGTCAATAATGATGTAATAAACTTGAAAAGACTTATGTATGTTAAAGTTTAAGGATTACTATAAAGAAAGTATATTCCACATTCATTTGAATATCATCATTCAGCATGAAAATGAGCCCTAAATGAACACGACTGAAATATGCTAAGTCAAAATATAGAAAATGTTCCTTTAACTTCTCAGGCGCATGTCTAATAATAGTGCACATACCAGGCACTATTAAGAGCACTGGGAATAGAGCACTAATGATAGTAATATCATCATCTTCTTCATTGATAGCAATTTTATTAAGAGATACTTTATATATCATTTAATTCATTCATTTAAAATATGCTGTTCAGTATTTTTTGGTATGCTTGCAGAGTTATGCAACCATTCCAACAATTAATTTTAAAACATTTTCATTTTCAAAAGAAACTCCCGACCATTTGCCTATCAGTGCCACCCCCTCCTGAGACACCACAGCCAAGGCAAAAACTAATCCAGTTCTCTCTCTATAGATTTGCCTATTCTGGACATTTTGTGTAAATGGAATCAGGTATGTAGTCTTTTGTGACCAACTTTTTTCACTTAGTATAATGTTTTCAATGTTTATCAGTGCCGTAGCAAATGTAAGTACTTTTTATTGTTGATAATAATATTGCATTGTATAAATGCATCACATTTTGTTTATCCATTCATCTGGTAATAGACATTTGAGTTGTTTTTATCTTTTGGCCTTTATGAATAATGTTCCTATGAATATTTTTATACAAGTATTTGTGTAGACATACATTTTAATTTTTCTTGGGCTTATACATAGAGTGGACTTGCTGATTCAAATTGTACCTCTTTAAGTTGTTGAGCAAGTACCAGACTATTTTCCAAAGTGGCTGCACCATTTCACATTTCCACCAGCAATAACTGAGTTCTGATTTCTTCACCACTTCACCAGCACTTGCTTTGATTCTTTTTAATAATAACCATCCTTGTGGATATGAAATGATAGCAGGTTGTATTTTCTAATGATTAACAATGTCAAGTTTCTATTCCTGTGCTTACTGGCCATTTGTATATCATCATTTTCTCCCATTTTATGGGTTGTCTTTTCACTTTCTTGCTAGTGTCCTTTGAAGTGCAGAAGTTTTAATTTTGACAGATTACAATTTTTTCTTATTGTTTCTCATGCTTTTGGTGTCATATCCAAGACACACTGCCAAACTAATGTCATCAAGATTTACTCCTATGTTTTGTTTTAAGAGTTTTGAAGTTTTAATTCTTACATGTGATTCTTTGATCCATTTTGAGTTCATATTTGTATAAGGAGTGAGGCAGGGATCCAAATTTATTCTCTGGTTTGTGGACGTTCAGTTTTCTCAACACCATTTGTTGAAAACTATTCTTTTCCACATTAAATAGTTTTAGCACCCTGTTAAAAGTCAATTGGTTGACCATATAGATAAGGGTGTATTTCTGGATTTCCCATTCTAGGTAATTGATCTACACATCCATCTTCATACCAGTATCACATTACCTTGACTACTATTACTTTGTAGTAAGTTTTGAAATCAAAAGTGTGAGTCATCCAACTTTTCTCATCAACTTTTTTCTTCTTTTTCAAGAGTGTTTGGTTTATTTGAGTTCCATAAGTTTCCATATGAATTTTAGGATCTGTTCATCAATTTCTACCAAGAATCCAGGTAGGATTCTTGTAGGGATCACTGAATTTGTAGATTAGTTTAGAAAGTATTGCCATCTTAACAATATTAACTCTTTCAATCTGTGGGTATAAGATTTCTTTCCATTTATTTAGATATCCTTTAATTTCTATTTAGATATCCTTTAATTTCTTTTAACAAAGCTTTGCAGTTTTCACTGTGTGTGCTTTTCTGTTAGTTTGCTACATATGTTCATAAGTATTTTATTCATTTTAATGTTTTTATAAAAAGAATTTCCTCTTAATTTTATGTTTTGGATTATTTATCCAAGTATAAAAAGTACCATTATATACACCTATTGTCTGGACTTGCTGTATTTGTTTATTGGTTCTAATTGTTTTTAGTGGATTCCTCAGGATCATGTCATTAGGAAGTAGAAAGGAATTAGATTAGTGGAACTCTCTTCATATATCTTGAAATTTTTAATGTTTTCTGATCTTAACAAGGAGACTTTCCTACTGGTTCCTCTTAAGACTATTTTAGTTTATCTGTGTCTTCAAAAAAAATGGCTTGTCTATAATATAATTCTCATTTAGGACCCTGCAGTAGTTTCTAAGATTCACTTTTAATCTTCAGACAGTGTTTCATTTTTATACAGCATCTATTTAAGCTCTGAATTTGGAGACATTTCAAAGTCTTCGTATATCTGTAGGCTCCCAAGAGATAGGACACAAAGTCACAGGAGCTCTGTTCAAAGGACAAGGGAGCATGTAACCTGAGGCCTCTGTGCCAACAATATTCACTACTTCAGCTAAAACTTCTAATTTATTGGTCCCAGGTTAGGACAGGAAGCAGTAACAAAGACCCAAGAAATCTTTCAGAAATGTGAACAGTTTCCTCTGGTTCACGCCTCCTTCCTATTGAAGCTGACAGTAAGATGATTCTTAGTTATGGAATCTGAGTATTTTATTTGATTCTTTGTAGGCTTCTGAGGAAAATCACTATTTGGAGACAGACCTGTATAAGTTGAGTGATATCCTTGTATGAAATTCGCTGATGAACAGGAATAAAAACAACAGCTAGTTGAATTTAATTGTTAAACTATAGGATAAACTTGGAAGTAAATCTTGCACTTCATCTTGACCACCCTCTGTTGACATAGATACATAGACTGGGCTATTCAGGGCTACCAGAAATTTGAAGCAACAGTACTTTCAAGTAAAGAGAAGAAACCACACCAAGATCTTGGCTGGAACTCTCCTTTTGGCCATTTGGGTATTCCAGTTAGATCCTGAAAATCCATAGAGTTCCATACAATCTTCCTGTCTTCAGTGAGGAGCTATTCCTTGCTTGCTGGCTATGGGACACATGATGCCAGGCTTTTAACCCTCACATGTAAGAGGATGAGACAGAAGTAGAGGAATACAAGAAGCCAGATGTAAATAAAGGTAAATTAATCTTCTAATCTCAACTTAATCCTTCATCATATCAATTATTCCTACCTATCAATTTCCAAGTTAATATTTGATGCCTAGGATCAAATGTTGTGACTTAGGGTCAATCAACTTCTTGTTTGTCTAAGAATCACCTTTCCTGATCCTAATAGGTTCAGAAGGTCAGGGCAATAACAACTATGATAACATTTTCAGTCTTGACAGCCGACCTATGAACTGTATTACCTAGTTACTCCTCACATTTCCTCATCAAATGAGATTCTTCAATTGAAAATGAATCCAGATGGTTTAAAACCAGATGCTTGAGAGACAGTGTCACAGTAGTTCCTGTTTTGATAAAGAACACTGCCCGGGCCTTAATTTATCCCTAGTTTGTAACAGTGGACACTTGATCATTTCTCAGCAGCACAGTGAGAATCACTCATAGTAACAGACTTGTAGTCCTTTGTGTGGCTCATGTGCAGCTTTCACAGGATGCTGCCTAGGAATACGCTCCTCACCTGCCTTTTCCTACTCTCTTTCTGACTGGAGAGGTTACTCTTCATAATGGAAAGCTTATCCACTAAGTTAAATCAGTCCCAAGTAAGCTACATTCTGCTGTTCATGGAAGATTACATGTCATGTTCCTAAATACTTGATCTCACTCAGTTCTCGTCTCAACCCTGTAAAGAACCTATGCATTGCCCACTTTTGAAGAAAAGGAGCAGATCTCAGAGAGGTTCACATAGCTTATCAAGGTCTCATGGTGTTAAGAGAATTTTCTCAACTTAATTTCAGATTTATCTACTTCTCAAGTCAGAAATTATTTTCTACCCAATTTCAAAGAAAGAAAACTCATGAGACTACCCAACCTTCTGTTATATGCTGCCCCTGAACTTGTAAAATCCATAGTTTAGCTTTGATCATCAGATAGATTAATGATTACTTTGGTGTAGATCTGGCCACCTTCATATAGCAACTATTTAGATAAAAGTGGTGCTCTCCTTGAAATAATTGCTGAAAAAACCAATTGTCAACATTTTGTTCATTTCAACAAACATAGAAAGAACACACCTATATGCAGACATGCTGGTCCCTGGAGACGTGAGAATGAACCAGACACATAGCTCTTGCCCTTAACTTCATGGCGTCATGGTGGAGATAGATCTGAAATAATACCTATAACCGAAGTGCTACTGAAAATGTTTAATACTGAGCAAGCACCAATCAATCAAAACAGCAGTTATGTACAGTTGGTACAGCTGACGCTGAAGTTGATTGCATATCAGCTTTGCTTTTCACAACAGAATCAATACTGAAATAAAGATATATGGGAACACAGGTGAGGAGAAGGTGGAAGTAGCCATGAAAGACCATAAAGTAGAGATGACAGGTAATTGAAACCTTGAAGTATGAGTAATAGTTTTCCATTGAACAAAACAGGATATGGAGTTTGGGGCAACTAAATTAAATTAAATACAGCCTTAGAAGCATTGGGAGATATCTACTGGCCTGCTCTGGTTGGGTTATAGGGTTCAATGAGAATGAAGGCTAGAAATAATGATAAAACTCATCTTTGACCAGGTCATCAATGACGAAAGCCAAGACAAGGAATTTCTGCTTTCTTCTTTGAGCATCAGAGATTCCAAACAATTGTATCTATGCCTGAGATAATTTTGGTGGCACTGTACTATAGAGAATGCCCTGGGGAAGGGAACACATTTTAGAGGTTCTTTTGTTACATCAAGAGAGACTTGTGGAGAGCCTTACTGGTACTATTGCAAAAAGAAGGTAGATGCAGAAACACATTGGCTTGAGCAGTCGAGTGGGTTTTTACTGAGAGTACAAGCAGATGTAAATAACATATACAGTATATTTTGGAAAGTGAGTAAGAAAATGAACTTAGTTTGGAGTATAACATGTCTTGCAGAACATCCAGGTGGAGAAGTCAAACAATTTGAAATATTATAGATGACTGGCAGTACCTTTTGTTTAATTAAATAACTACCTGCCCTACCCTTTCTCTCTCTCTCTGTCTCTGTCTCTCTCTCTTACACACACACACACACACACACACACACACACACACTTGGTTGACAGACAACTGACAGCCTAAGGGGGAAAAACATGAAACTAAAATGTGTAATTATTCCTCCCTTAGGAAAAGTTGGATTGGTAATAACATTGATTAGGTTAGTATTCTGTTTGAGCATCATGCTATCTTTTCTCATTATGTTTCATTTGTCCAAAGAATAGAATAAGGATGCCAAACAGATCTTTCTGAATTGTATCAGTTTGATTAAGTTTTATGGTTTGAATCAATTCATAGATCACATACCACATTTTATAAGTAACGAAATGTACTCAAAACAAAAATTGTGTGATCTGAGTTACATTTTGCTGAATACACTTAGGTTAGATCTTGATTACTTTATAGGTGAGAGATTTGCTGGTATCTCTAAGGCAGCTCTTTGAAGAGTATTTTCATTATTTTGCTGTAGTGAATTCCAAGATTGCAGGCTTCCTATGCAATAAGAGGCTGCACATAAAACTCTAGTGCTGACTTGGCAGGGGACAACAGGAAAAATTGCTGAATATTGGTTCCTGGTTTGAATCTGCACTAGACTACACTTGTGGTGGTGATCCTCACATACCTGAACAGTACAGAGATGCAGCTTTGCATCAAACTTATTCACATATGCAATTCATTGTGTGATCAGTATCTCAAGTTGCACTGAAAGGATATTCTATTTTTATTTTAGCCTGCCCCCACTAGGATCCCGGGGTGGGGGGGGACAAGAAAATTGATTTATTCATGTTAGCACATCCTTATCTCCTGTGCCTGTTTTCCCATCCTTCAGGCCCTCACACTATCTGCTTGTCCCAAGACCACCACTGCAATATTTCACTGATACCTGCCCTCCACATGTAGCAAATCAACCCTTCTTCTTCCCTTCTGGTGTCACTTACTCTCTCACTTAGGGTAACACCACACTTAGGCTTATTCACAGTAGTATAGAAATGATTGGTCAATCTTCCCAAGGTGTGTTTGTGAATGCCAAGGCACATGTGCATGCCCCAAAATGTAGAATGTCTGTTGGTAAGAATGAATCACGTCCTGTTGTACTCAGTGAGATGGGGAGAGGAAGACAATAGGCACGTAGACAACTAGGCAGGTGAATGAGGGAAGCAGCCTCTCCAAGAAATGGAGCCAAGGCACTCATGGGTAGAACACTTGGTCCCCTGGGATTAGAGAAATTGATTCCCACCATCACCTCCCAACCCCACATACTCTCCCTTCATGAGCTTGATAGGACAGGACAATGTGACCAGTACAGACCCTAAAAAGTCCCACCCATTCACAATTTACTTTCCAAACTTAGGAGTTACTTCCTAACTTGTCTCTGGAAGAGAGGCAATTGGCCCTGGTCAAAACATCAAAAAAGGGAGGTTTGGCTTCACTTCATTATCTTCCCCTTCGAGGTATTTGCAGACCTTCTCTGTCCTTAATGGAAACAACGTGTTGCATTAATTCTAAGATGACCTTTTTTTTTTTTCACAATTTAACACCTCTGAAAATGGGATGCCTTGTACAATCAATGGCATCTTACGGCATTGCTCTGAATCTGGATGGAATTTCGTGTAAAAGCATTCATTTCCAAGTTACTTAAGGCCACCACTAGTAAAATGAGACCACTTTGCATTAAATTTCGTCACACTGGTGGTGTGCATTCTGAACTGTACTTATGTGAATAATGGCTTGAGGTTCAAAATCTCAGGAGAGATTTTCCTTTACTTTCTCCTCTTAAAGCTAAGGTTGAGAAATGCAAGTTGTCCCTTGGAGGGTTGCAACTTTATGCCAAAGTTCCCTATTAAGCTCCCTGTTCTGGACCTAGTTGATAAAGTAATGGTGCACATACAGCTAGAAGAATGGAAGAATTTCTGTCTTAGAATTAAAAAACTTCTCCAGGGATAAAATTCCTTTTATTTTCTTACTTCTGAGCAGCAGCACCGCCTTCTTCATGTCTTTGCCTTTTAGAGCCTGCCAGCACCTCTCAAAAAGAGCCAGGTAATCACCCTCTAGATGAATGATTCACTCTGTAATTTCTAGGTGTAGTGGGATTTGTTAATTTGTAATTCCATCAAGATGCAATTTGTGGGTAAAAATGATAGAAAAGCTGTAATTACCACTGTGGTGGTTTTGTTCCTTCCAGATACTTAGGAGGTGCCTATTCTGTGCACAGAAAAAGGAATAAAGATGTTCCAAAACTGGTCCCCGACCTCAGAGAGCTTAGGATCTATTATGGTCAGGTAAGGCATGTACAAAAACAAGTTATAAAGTAATATAGGAAGTTATGATGGCAGGAGAAGGAATGGAAAATAGTGCCTCATGGATACTCAGAAGATAAAGGAATCATTTCTAGTTTTAGGAGAGTCAGAAAACACTTTATGGTGGAGATGGGTGATAATGACATTAATAATAATAAAATAATAACTATCATTTAAAGTGCATTATTCACATTGTTTAATTTAATCTTCTATGTAATAGGCATTAATTCCATTTTAGGATGAGAAAACTGGTTTGGAAAAAATGTATCAATGTTTAGAGGCAGCAGGAGTATAGCAAAGGGTCTTGCTTATCAGTGGGAAGTTAGACAAAAGCATGAATGTGAGAAAGCCAGGACACACACAGATACTCCACAGGTTAATTTGGCTAATGCATTGGATTAGTCAAGGTGTCTCACAAGGCAGAGAAAACTGAATATTTTCTTTGAGCTAGGTGATGGAGGAACAGATGGGAGTTACCATGGAGACAGAATAAAATAAACCAACAAATGGTTTGTTTAGGGTTAATAAAGGAGATAGATTTGTCAAGATGAGAACGTGATTTGGGGATTGAGTGTCTGGGAGAAAGGAATATGAAGAGAAAAAATTAAGTGAACACAAGGGAATTTAGGACATCAAGTTCTATCCTAAACAGCTTCATTACAAATGCCCTAACACTGACTCTGCTAGTGGAAACAGGTTTGGAAGGGGAGAATCAAGTAAAATCTGAGCTATAATCAATGGTCATAGATCATATAAAAGTTCTGAACATTGAGGATAGAGTATGGACTTCATCTAGACCAGGACAGGGCAAACTCAAATCCGGCTCAGGTTGGTACCCTGATGTACCAAAGGTGATCCCCCCAACAACTTGTGTGAAGTTGAAGAGGAAGAGCTTTCAGAGCCCGTTGGAAAAGTTAAAAGCAAAATTGAGCCACTAGGATAAGAATGGATTTGGCCAAGAAGGCAATTCTGCCCCATTGCTAGTTACCAATTTCTTAGGAAACAGGACTGACCTCTGACAAGGATCCTCCCCATTCCACACCTAGTGAACCAACAGAAAATTGGTCATCACAGATCTAGACAGAAGGACTAGCTAAACATCCTCGGGGTGAGGCTCTACAACCTTCTCAGTCTTTCAGAGAAATGCTATGCTATCAGCCACCCCAGGGCTCTGCTCATTTCAAAACAGGCCTCAAGCATGGGGAGAGAAACAATCACAGTATATTGTTTCTGGACTTTCTTTGTTCATAGGAACAATGACTGATACCCTTTGCCAGCCTGAATTCTCACTAATACTAGAACTGGGATGGACTCTGTTTCCTCTAAGGAAGTCCCTAATCAGTAGAGATATCAGAGTTGGAAAAATCTGGGATTTGCTGTCGGCAATTAGGATTGCTGAACTAGAGCTCAGGGAGAAAGCATAGGCTAAAGATTTAGTGTCCCAAAGATGTATTGGTTGAAAAGATGAAGAGAAGAATAATATTACCAAAAATATATATAGGAAAATAGAGGAAGAGGTAGGATTGACGCAGCAGAGCCTCTGAACTCAGAGAAAAAGTGGAGGAAGGGGCGGTGGATAAGGGTTTGGAAAGGAAAGACAAGCAAGAGTGATATAACAGAATCAGAGGGGAAAACAGTGCCAAAGGAGGAGCAGCTGATGGTGTCAGTGTTCCAGGAAGAAGACTGAAGATGAAAGCTGGCAGATGGGGGCACCAGGAGATCGTCGGGATTCCCGAGACCAGGCATGGTTCATCATGGGGGAAAAAGCATATCACAAGAGAGCCAGTGAGCAGTGAGGAGGTGAATCTAGTGAAGCCCCATTTCCCCAAGGACATCAGGTGGAAGGAGGGAGGGAAACAAGGAGGGAGGGAGGAAGACAGAAGGAAGTGTACTAGCACAGTAGCTCCATGTGCATGTTTTCTTTCTTGATATTCAAATTTTTGTTATAAGTCTGCAACCTCTAATTTTCCATTGTCTCACTGCTTCTATTTCTTGCCACATGGTATTTTTGTGTTTTGTTAGTTCTTCCAACTCCCTCTCTTCATTGCTTCACGTCCTCCTCATTGCAACCCTGCAGGATTCTAAGTTGTGAGTTGGTCTGTTTGCTGATTGGGAACAGTCATGTGTGCATTTCCCTAGACTAGTGATGGTATGAAAATGATGGATTTTTGTACACATATAAATCCCCCAAAAGGATTTATATTGGAAAGAATATTTTAAAACATTCTTCATATACCATCTCATTTAAGGAGTCTCATAAATAGATGCCACTTTGCCATTTGCATTAAATAAAATTAAGTCGCAGTACTCTCAAAATGTAATATAAAGGGAAATTTCTTTTAGCATTAAGGTCAATGAAATGGATGTTATGAATAATAAATGTAGGCTTTGGAGTTCCTAGTTATATAGTTTATATAAAATTCTTATAACAGTATTCTTTGTATCTCCATTTCAAAGAAAAGGAATTTGAGGCCTGAGGAAGTTACTTCATGTAATTTCTCAGGACAAATCCATGAAGCAGTTCTGATTTGCCTTCAAAAGTCATTGACCCCAAAACTTAAGAGACCCTGGTCCCCATCCAGGCCTCCATGATCTTTCCTACCTTTGGGGCAATCAGTACCCATGGTGACAGGAGCTAAAAATTATCCACATAAATATGAAATCACAAATCTTTCAAATCTTTGTTTTTAGAAGTAATCTTACCTTAGTTTCTTAAATAACTAATTTTATTTTTTATTTCCATTTGCTAAAATAATTCATTTCTTATCCTAAGGGGCCAGTTTTAAAACTAGCCTTCTCAGAACTAGTTACATAATTTATGGATGTCCTGATTTTAAAAATATTTAAAAATTTAAATGATCAAAAGCAGATCATTAAACCAGGCATGAGGCTGTGTGTGATCGCACAGGTCATAGGCCCATAAAGTTGCCCTATGGCTTCAGTTTTGTTCAGAATGTAATTCATGCTGTCTACACCTAATATAATAGCAAAGTGAATTTAACTCTAACTGAACTAATAGGAGTACTTTCTTCACAATGAGCAAATTATTGCTTGTACTATTGATGCAGCTTTTAAAGAGATTATCTCTCGAGCCACCAAGAGGAGAATGGACAAGGATAGCAAACATTTCTTTAGTATCCTGCAATTCATCTAATTATTGATCCATTAGGGAACAAATAATTGTTACACAGCACATACTGGGAATGCTTTCAACTCCTTGGCCTGGTGCTCAAAGCTCCCCCAGCCTGGCCTGTCTCTCTGGGTCTACTTCTCAGGGCCATTTCACTCCCTTCGCCAGTTAGATTGCCTGTGCTATATCGACTTGTGCTTTCTCCCTCTGCATTTTGATGTACACCCCAGAAGTACATATAATACTGCCTGGCCACCACAGACAGTTAATGTTTGCTGAGTGAATGCATGCATGGAGGAATAAGTTAACAAATGCATTCCTTTCTATTCTTTGCCTTTGCAATCCTATCTGTTCTTTGACATCCACTCATATCTCACCTCCTCTGTGAAGTCTTTCCTAACCACACCAGGAGAAATAATTGTTTCCCTAAGTTCTTTGAGCTCTTGACATAATTGCTCCTTTGATTCTTATCATACCCTGTTATGCATTATGTTTATTTATTGTTCACATTTACAGATACTGATGCTTCACCTAAAGAATACATTCCAGAAGAACAAGGAACGTGTCTGATACATGTTTATATATTATAGAGTATCTGTCCAATTATCATGTTTTTGTGTGATACTCAGTATTATTCCAGGAACAGGTGTAACATAATATCTAAGAAAGTGGTCTCTTAAGTCAGAGAGAACTGAACTTTTTCCAGTGCTGCCACTTCATAGCTGAATGACTCTGAGAAATTACCCAGGCATCAATTTCCTCATTTGTCAAGGGATGATATAATACATCATTATAAGGGTGAAATGAGATAATATATGTAGAATTCTTAACATAAATTAGAAACATGATAAATGAAAGCTAATAGTGGCAATAATAATAGTGTTTATTCACTATTGAGTACAGCAGACTGAATCATGAAAGCATTTTCTCAGAAAACTAAAGAAGAAATAAAAACACTGAACAACAAGAACACAGCTAAGAATAATAGAACTGCTAAAGAAAATTTCAAGCAAATAAAAATGTCGTGCTTGTCATTCTTCTGCAAACTAATCTGTATCAGGGTAAATGTCTTCTGGAGAGTTCTGTTTCCTAATAGTGTCTGAATTTTGTTCCATCTCAGATATCTTTTTTTTTTTTTGCCTCTTTTCACATGGACTCAAAAAAGCAACACAGACACTATGTTAATTTCAGAGACTATGCTAGCTCCTCTTGTGTTCTCTTTTCTATTCCTAGTGAAGTTTATAAAGATAACATTCCCTTGCAAAAGGCAAGGGTCCTTAGTATCCTCAGTATCCTCCCAGTTTCTTCTATTCTGTCATTTGCACATGAAGGGAAAACTTTTTAATTACCAACTTAAAATTCATTTATGCTTCAAATTGTCAGAATAACTGAAACAGCCTCATTTAGTAGATAGTATTATGGGGTTTCTCAAGAATAACCAATCTCCTCTGGTGAAGTGTACCCTCATTGCTACCTGTTGCTATCAGTCATAGTGGATAATGCTGATAGTAGCTCCGCTGATCAGATTTGTTAAGTTTGTGGTAACCAGGGAAGAGAACCAGGGTTGAGGCTCCCCTTGTTAGGTGTGTTTCTACTGACTTTCTTGGGCTCTTTGGGAAGTCTTGTATTTGTGCCTGAGGCCATTGGTAGGACTCATATATTCATGTTTTTAAAAATTCATTCTTACTCCATTAATACAGTGCTGCTCGAATAGGATAAATTTTTATGTATTTTACCTACTGTTCCTATGGGGCACTGGTGTTCCATGCTGACAGTCAGCACTCAGCTATAATATTACATAATGACAATCTTTATCTTGATTGCAAACAGAAAAAAATGTTAATAGATAGAATTTCCCTCAAATTTTTCTCCAATAATTTGTTATAAGCCTTTGGCTTTAGACACAACTTTTCTGCTAGAAGTTGCCAGTCGATGACAGAAGAAAATGAAATTGCAAATTCATATCAATGGAAAAACTCAAAACCAACCATTTGGGCTTGGTTCAACAGCTCATTGGGTGTTTTATTTTGTTTTAAAATCTGCAGGCTGGTAGTTTTGAGTTTATATGGTATACAAATAATGTAAGGTCAATTTCTTTTTGCTAGTAAAAGTATATGAAAATAGTAGATAGGTGAAATTTTAAAAATACTGACTTTAATTTTTAAAAAGATCCTACAAAGAACCCAGTGTTCTGCAAATAAGATCAAGTATTCTAGATCTCTGCCTTCTGAACAAGTCTGTTTCCCAGTCTTAAAAAAATAAGGGTCATATTCCATTAAGAGCATGAATAGAAGGGATTATGAATAAAGAATAAGATTAAGATACTGTGTCCAGGAACTATGAAGTTGTTTATGAACATTGTTGAAATTGATATGAATGTCTGAGGATTCAAACCAGTGTTTCAATCTTAGGATCATAAATGCAGATCTAAGATCTTACTGCTGTTTTGCAAAAGAACTCTGTTATTGGGGAGGCCCATGATGAGTATTTGAATGAACTATTTAAAACCTCAATCTCCCCACAAATGGTCCTGTAGCTTCTCTTTGAACACCTCCAGTCGGCCCTTAATTTGACCCTGACTTCAAGGCATAATAATAGCATCTGTGTTTGAGCCCCAATTATTTAAATGTGGATCTGTACCAAACAAATTAATTTACCCAGTACATTTTTGGACTAACAAGATGCTTTATAGTGGGGATTTATGCTATCTTTATGTAGGTGCAAATATGAAATTGAATTCCTACAATTGTATTCCAAACTCTGAATCTTAGATAAAAGAACATGTTATGTTTTAGATTGTAATCCTCAACTGTATGTTGCTCAACTGCGTATTACCCATGGCCAGAGAGGAAAGGAAAATTCTCTTTCTGAATACAGCTTTCATTCATTCAAGACATTTTATTTATATTCCCAATTTAATAAAAAATCCCCTGCTGTGCAAATGTTCTCCATATGTGGAAAGAGAAGACTCAAATGTGTAAAGCCTGTTTTTGTGTTCTTCAACTCTTTTAAAATTGTGTATATGTAATATTTTGACTGCTATTTAAATTGCAGAATATGGAAGTTTGCCACTTTTAATTTTTGCTTAATCAAGGTAAAAAGCTCATGACAAGAAACTCAGTTTTCATTTTCTTATTTTAACTTATATATATTCTTAAAGGGCCTCAGTTCCCCAAGCAAAATTCTGGTATTTTCCCAAGATGGGGTACGGCCAAAGAGAATTGACATGGGGCCAGAAAGTCAGGAGAGAGAGTGATGTGAGATCAGTGCAGAAAGCAAGAATGGTACAAAGCTGGCCTGGAGTGGGTATTTAGACAACAACCACGAAGAAGTTATGAAGATACTGAGAATTAAAACAGAAGCAAGAGAGGAGTGAAGGTGTCGTTATCAAAGGGGTAGGCCAAAGCCTGGCTCTGCTGCTTTTACTGGCCAGATACTCTTGGCAGAGGCATTTCCTCTCTCTGAACTTCCATTGTCTCCTTCAAAAAGTGGAGAATACCTATCTTCTAGAAATGTATAACTATCATGCTGAATAAGCAGTGGGTCTGCTCTTCTTCATCTCTTGCTTGGCCCTCTCCTTCCTGAGCTAGAGACAGCCACAGCAACAATGCTTTTGGTATTTGAACCCTATGCATCCCAAACTGATATTCCCATTTTTAGCCTTTTCAACTAGAAAATCTCACACATTTTCAGCAAAAGAATATGTATATATTCACATATCCATGTGTGTATGTTTGTGTGTGTGTGTGTGTGTGTGTGTGTGTGTGTAGTCATGCTGTGTAATACATCTCTATGTAACTATTATCCACATTCAACAATTACAAGTCATGGTACATCTTTTTTGTCTATATCCTTATTTGCTCTCTACTTCTTCCATTAATTTGAAGCAAATCCAGACATCATATCATTTTACTTATAATGTTTTGGGATCTCTAAAAGATAAGAACTTTAAAAAATACAATCATAATATCACCCCTAAAATACTTAACAGTTATTCCTTAATATCATTAAATACCTAGTGTGCTTAGATTTCCAATGTCTTATAATTTTTTTTTGCAGTTTGCTTGAATTAGAATATGTTTAGCTAATAGAAGATCTTTTAGCCAACATGCTCTTCTGTCCTCTACTATATGCAAGTTAGAGGATTCATCAGATTCAGGGTGATTTTGTTGCTGTTGCTGACATTGTTGCTACTGTTATTACCTGTGTCAGGCAAGTTTTATCAGCCACATAGATACTATCACATGGTATTGCCATTGATGATGTAATTTTGCCAAAATGATAAGCAACTATTGGGAAAGGACTGAGTCAATCAGGATGTAACCTTCCCTCAATATAAATTATAAATAGTTTTTTCCTGTAAAAGTGTATATTGAAATTGTGCAAAATATTTCATGTTGATATGCAATGTGGCACTAGACTTGTATAATTAATAATCTATTTTCCACCTGTATGAATATCTGGCAAGTCTAAAGGTATATAAATATCTCTTAGAATTCTTTGCCAGGTAGGATTATCTGCCAAATTGCAGAAAGTCTAGTATTTCTGGCTCCTGTCCTCTAAATGCCACTAGCATCCCGCCCAGATCTTTATGACTGCTATCAGTGTCCCCTCATATTTACAACATGCTCCCTGTGGTTCACTTTGCCCCTATTGAAAACCACTAGATTAGTTTCAGCAGCAGTGAAAAAGGAAATTGGTTCTTGTTGCACATATGGATTAATTTGAGGAAAGGAAATAAGGGAAATACACTGCATGGGGAATGAATATTGAAACATTCACAAATTTAAAGTTTTTAAGTTTTTCTCAGTTGGTAGAATTTTTTTCTCCAAACTTTGCTGAAAAAAATGAATACATTTTCTGAAAAAACAAAGTCACAATGGTTTCATCCAAACTGGTAAATAGGGAAAGTAGGCAAGAAATTATAAATCCATTTTTAATTTTTCTAAGTTTAAGTGTAATTTACAAATCTCCTGATGTTGTTTTTGCATAATTGACCCACAATACTGAAAAGTACTTGATTCATCTCTGAGATAGAAAAAATAAGTCAAATGTTTATTCTCCTCTTATTTGTCTCATTATGTAATATATATCTCGTTGTTTTCTTTTTAAATTTTAACATTAGAGCAGTTACTTTATTCATTGTCCTTTATATTTAAACATTGTTCATCATGCCAAGATAGAAGTCATTTCCAAATCTGGGTTAGGAGATGTATTATCATTATTCCCGAAATCAAAAATTATTAATAGTACTCAGTCAGTTCCTGGTACATAGTCAATGATCATTAAATATTTGTTGAATGAATTCTCTCATCCAGTAATCATCATCATCAATAATATATCTTACTTCTGTGTAGAATCATGTACTTTCATATGTTAATCTTATTCTCATGCCATCATTATCATGAAACATTAAGTGTGGGTCTTTTACACAGTAGAAACTGAATTAGTGATTTCTTCTAAATCGTTCCAGTGTTTCTAATAATAATTTAGGTTTTCTGGCTTTGCTTTTACTATTTCAATCACATAGGCTTCTTTTTGCCTTAAAATGATGTTTTCTGTTCCTGCTGCCTGTATCTTTTTTTTTCTTTTTCTTTTTTATTATTTTGGTTCATTGTATACAAATGGAGTACAACTATCATTTTCTGGTTGTACACAAAGTAGAATCATACAATTTGCCTATTCATACATATACATAGGGTAATGATGTTTGTCTCATTCCATTATCTTTCCTTCCCCACCTTCTCCCCACCCCTCAGTTTCTTCTATACAATCCATCCCTTCTCCAATCTTCCCATATCTCCCCCGACCCCTGCTATGTGTCATCAACCACTTATAAGAGAAATCATTCGGCTTTTGGTTTTTTGGGATTGGCTTATTTCACTTAATATGATCTTCTCCAATTCCATTGATTTACCTGCAAATGTCATAATTTTATTATTCTTATGTCTGAGTAATATTCCATTGTGTATATATACCACAGTTTCTTTATCCATTCATCTATTGAAGGGCATATATGTTGGTTCCATAATCTAGCTACAGTGAATTGGGCTGCTATAAACATTGATGTGGCTGCATCACTGTAGTATGCAGATTTTAAGTCCTTTGGGTATAGGCCAAGGAGAGGGATAGCTGGGTCAAATGGTGGATCCATTCTAATTTTTCTAAGGAATCTCCACACCGCTTTCCAGAGTGGCTGCAATAATTTGCAACCCCACCAACAATGTATGAGTGTACCTTTTTCCCCACATCCTCACCAACACCTATTGTTGCTTGTATTCTTGATAATAGACGTTCTAATTGGGGTGAGATGATATCTTAAGGTAGTTTCGATTTGCATTTCTCTTATTACTAGAGATGTTGAACATTTTTTCATATATCTGTTGATTGCTTGTAGGTCCTCTTCTGTGAAGTGTCTGCACATATCCTTAGCCCATTTATTGATTGGGTTATTTGTATTCTTGGTGTGGAGTTTTTTGAGTTCTTTATATATTTTGGAGATTTGTGCTCTATCTGATGTGTGTGTGGCAAAGATTTTCTCCCAGTCTGTAGGCTCTCTCTTCACATTGCTGATTGTTTCCTTTGCTGAGAAGAAGATTTTAGTTTGAATCTATCCCAATTATTGATTCCTGCCTTTATTTCTTGTGCTTTGGGAGTCATGTTAAAGAAGTCTGGTTCTAGGCCGATATGATGAAGATTTGGACCTACTTTTTCTCCTATTAGGTTCAGGGTCTCTGGTCTAATTCCTAGGTTCTTGATCCATTTTGAGTTTTGTGCAGGGTGAGAGATAGGGATTTAGTTTCAATTTGCTGCATATGGATTTCCAGTTTTCCCAGCACCATTTGTTGAGGAGGCTATCTTTTCTCCATCATATGTTTTTGGCTCCTTTGTCAAGTATGAGATAACTGTATTCATGTGGGTTTGTCTCTGTGTCCTCTATTCTGTGCCATTGGTCTACCTGCTTATTTTGGTGCCAACACCATTGCTGTTTTTGTTACTATTGCTCTGTAGTATAGTTGAAGGTCTGGTATTGTGATACCACCTGCTTCACTCTTCCTGCTAAGGATTGCTTAAGCTATTCTAGGTCTCTTATTCCTCCAAATGAATTTCATGATTGCTTGCCCTATTTCTATGAGGTACATCATTGGGATTTTAATTGGAGTTGCATTGAATTTGTATAGCACTTTTGGTAGTATGGCCATTTTGACGATATTGATTCTGCCTATCCAAGAACATAGGAGACCTTTCCATCTTCTAAGGTTTTCTAGAAAAGGACAACCACAGACTGAAGGTAAAAGGATGAGAAAAAACATACCATACCCACAGACTCAGTAAAAAAGCAGGGGTTTCCATTCTCATTTCAGATAAAGCAGACTTCAAGTCAAAATTAATCAGAAGGGATAAAGAAGGTCATTTCATACTGCTTAAGGGAAGTATAAATCAGCAAGACATAACAATCATAAATATTTATGCCCCAATAGCGCATCAATGAATGTTAAATAAATATTTCTCAATTCCAGGAACCAAATAGACCACAACACAATAATACTAGGTGACTTTAGTCACAATACTAGGTGACTTTAGTCACAATACTAGGTGACTCACTATTGGACAGATCGTCCAAACAAAAATTGAACAAAGAAACCATAGATCTCAATAACACAATCAATAATTTAGACTTAACAGACATATATAGAGTATTCCATCCAGCAACAAGTGAATACACTTTCTTCTCAGCAGCACATGAATCCTTCTCTAAAATAGACCATATGTTTTGCCGCAAAGCTACTCTTAGCAAATACAAAAAGATAGAGATAATACCTTGCATTTTGTCAGATCATAATGGATTGAAATTAGAAAGCAACAATAAAATAAAAAACAGAAACTATTCTAACACCTGGAGATTAAATAATACACTATTGAATGATGTATCTCTATGTATTTGTCAAAGAAAGAGAAAGAAAGGGAGGAATTATAATAAATTCCCTAAATATTTATATACTGGCCTTGACCCTCAAAAATCCAAAATAGGATATTAAACATTTCGGTGTCAAAGTCTGTCTGGTGGGAGATGTGGCTCTCCTAAAAGCAAGTTACATTATTTAATGTCTGCAACTGCAACACAGGTGCAGCGCCAACATAGCAGTGGGTCAGAGGCTGAAACTTGTAACTATGGAGACATTACCTCATAGTGTTCTAAGAGGCAGTGTTGGCCAGATGTGAAAGTGGTTGTCATAAAGGTCTCTTTGCAGGGCTACTGCCCTCCGGCATCACCTGCTACATACCTTCACTGAGGGTTTGTCTTGTATCTTTAACTAGTAGAAGTATTGGCTATGTCAATACTTACACATTCACATGAAAATTCAGTTTTTGGCACCAGGGTGGTAAAGAAATCATTAAATCTGGTAAATTGAAGATAGTTGGGTTAATAGGTGAGGTCACTTTCAAGAAACTCTGCCCTAAACTTCAGCTGTATTCATTGCTAACTCCCATGATGTGTTTTTTTTCTAGGAAAGAAAAGAGACCTCTTTCCAAGACAAAAGACACACAAGGCATTCAGGAAGCTTCGGAGGCCCAGAACAGTGAAGTTCAAAGTCAGAAAGATAAAATGGAGAAACAAGAGAAGTAAGAATGGCATAAATTGGGAGAGGGTCTGAGTTTTAGAGGGATATTGATAGACTCTTTGAATTCTTTTGTTTAAAAATATGAAGTTAGAAGTAGAATAGACCCCACAAATTTTCTAAAAATAATGAACTATAGTATACAACTATTTCCCCAGCCACTGTTTTATAATGTTCCAGTCCTTGAGTGGTATAAAAACATCACCTGGACACATCTCTACCAAAGAAGACCTGGCAGAGGTCCTGAAGCTTCCAACAAGTATTCTAAGACCATTGGCACAATTTCTTTAGAACTAGTTGACTAACCTGGAGACAAAAACATTAGAATTTTGGCTTCAAAAATGTCTGGGGGGATGTTATATAAAATTATATTTTGTTTTTACTACTGATATTAATCATTCTATCAACAAAAGCATTCGTGTTGGTTTTCCAATGTTTTCTAAAAAATAAATTTTTCTGTTAGAGTGTGCATCATTTAAACTGTTATTTGGACCTAGATGTCCCTGTTTACTGTTCAGTCCAAGTCTGTTTTTTAATATTTGTTTTTAGAGGCGAGAAATAATTTTCTTCTGTTACCAAAGTAGCTTCTCCCAAAGTAACACTGAACTGCTGGAATTGATATGTAATGGCCCCTAGTTTAGTGCCTTTCAACTACAGGAGAGCAAAATACCAAGAAGGGGCTTGGAATGATTCTTATGTTAAAGGGAAAGCTAACTGAGCACAAAGAAAAATCTCTGGTCTTCCAAAAAGAGACTGCAATAGGTAGGTGAGTAGGCAGTTCAGACATGAGCTGCGTCACCCCAGTCAGTTCCTTGAAGTATTTGAGCTTGTCCCAAGATGTGTGCAGTCATCAGACATTTCTTATTTAACTCCAAAGTAACACTCTCTGTCCCCGGGCCAGATTTCTCTGATCAAAACATTTGCAAAGACTTACTGGGAATCTTTTGTGGAATTAAATTTATTTGGAAATGCTATTGTTTTCCTTAAGGAAAAAAAACTGGGAGCTTGAAAAATGAGCCTGCTGAAAAGATAGCCAGTATATAATGAAACCCAGATGTAAGGAATGTTGAAAGAGAAAAACACTTTCCCTGTATATTCCAGACAGTGTGAGGGAGAAAGCACGTCATATGATCCTGACTCAGGCTGGACAGAGATGAAATTTTGTGATTTGGCAGTTTACCTCTGTCATCTCCTTCCCACATACTCCAAAGTCACACCCCAGTCAGGGGTTAAAGCTTTCTGACAAATGGGACTGCCTGAGGGATCCGCTGCATGGCAGTACTCAGGCGTTGAGCAGCGGTCTAGGAACACTGCAATTTTCAAAGCCAATGACATCTAACTTTTTACAAAATTTGCCTGAGACAGCCTTGCCTTCTAAGAGAGATACATTTAGAATAATCTAGTTGTGAATATAAAGCTTTCTGGATATAATATATCTGATGAGGAAACTCCCAAATTAAAGAACAAGACGACTGTGAGTGACTTTTGGTAAACACAAGGAGGACATTTGCGAGATGGCAGCAGCAGATGCTCCAGGCTCTCATCCCGTGTGGAACTACTGTAAAGAAACAAACCAACCAGAGACTGGCTATAATAACTGTACAAGTGCTCTGGAAGACAGATTAAAGCAGACATCCCACAAAGCAAAACACTTAACTCCAGACTTACAGTAGAGAGATATATGGCCAACAAAAGGAAGATGGTTGAACAGGCTATTTGTCCAAATTTTCAGAATGAGGAAGGGTTCTGGACCCCAAGACCTTTGTTCTCAGTGAATACATTAATCACAAGCCTGAACAAACACATAAACTGCTTTGAGGTCACTGGGAAGAGCACCCTTGTGACTCATAAATCAGAGTCATCGTAAGTCTTTTCATGAGTCTTATCGTGATAGTATTATTTAACTTGTAAAATAATTGTATTGCATTTTAGGACCTTGTTCAAATGATTGTGTAAGAGTTAACAAATGTTTTCATATTTATAAAAAGGAGGAAAAAAATCTTTGTTTATAATAAAACACTTACTTTAATAGTACCTGAAAATTGTCATTCTCCTTCTTTTTTACCATTCTGTCCAATACACACACACACACACACACACACACAGAGTTTATTTGAAAGCAAATATTAAAGGTGAAATCTTTGTTAATATGGGAAAATTGGTTAAGCAACACCAGGAACTGAAGGAAAGAGTTATAATAAGCAATCATAGAAATTATGATATTTTATGTTAATGAAAAGAGAAAACATGATAAACTAAGCCACAGAAGTGGAGTATAAGTGATTTATAGAGTTTCAAGTTTGAGTAAAATGTGTATTAGAAAGCCTGGAAGGAAATGGTGAAATCTCCAGGGTTGGTGGCATTATAGTGATTATTATTTTCCTCTTCCTATTTTACCCATTTTCAAAACCATGTAGAGTGGGAATTCATTGATTTTTAAATAGAAAAAAAGTAATAAATTAAGGTTATTGTACTTTTTTTAGATTGTTAAAACTAGAAATATAAGATGTTATGTGTTAAGTGCATAATACCATTGAAAAGCAGATTCTGGGCCATAATGACAGCCCGGAGCTCTGCTTTTCAAAGGTATTATGCACTTACACAATAGTCTTAAATTTGTGGCCATTTTCGTTTCTTACTTTGTTTATTATAATTTTCATACACAGAAAAGAAGACAAAACTGCCCCAGTGAATCAGAACTCTTCAGTACATTTTTCAGGAAGCACCACAGATTCAGACACTACAACACTGCTAGGATCATGGTCATTGTCCCATGAAATTCCGTTCAGTTGCTATCTGTCTAGTACTCAGATTAGTAGAGTAACCACATCCACGATGGAGCCAATGTCTTCTAAATCTATAGTCAGCTTTCCCCCAGAAGACAGCAAAATGGGTAAGTAAAATATATAATGGCTAAATTATTTTTAAAGTATGTATTTCATTTGATTCATTAGGTACCTCCCATCCAGAATGATGTTTTATTATTTGTCCCCAATAATACTAATTTCCCCTGTCATATGCAGAGTAACTTGACTACCAGTCATCATTGACTCTAGAACTGCATTCTTAAATTCAGGCAACATAAATGCATGTGCCCAAATACATCCTCCCATGGTTAAGATGCCGGGAGTAACCATGAGGTTTGTGGGTTGCCTGCTCTTGAATTGCTAGTGAATTAAACATTACAATGTAAAGTGTTATTGGCCCTTCCTCTGAATGCTGTCAGAAGGATTAAGCAACATCTTGAGTACTTTGTGCCTTTAGGAGACTTATGGCTCAAATGAGGATTAGACAAATAAGAAAAAGGAAGAAATAAAAAGCAAATTATAAAATGTCAAAGAGAAAAGAGGGACAGAACTTGAAGGAGAAGATGTAGCCAACACTGTAATTGTCAGAGGTAGTTTTGACAGTTGTCAACAACATGCTCAGCAATATCTACACTTCAGGGGTATTGCTCCTCACCAGGTTGAGGAATCTTCCATGGTTTACAGAAAGCATCCTGTTCCTGAAAACACAGGACCAAATCTTTTCTTATCCTCTACAAAGCATAGCATCTCTGGGTCTTATTTTCCATAACTATAGATTAGAGATTACAATATCAACATCACAGAAGTAGTGTAAAGATTAAAAGAGATGGTATGAAAATCACCTAGTGCATAATCTAGCACATAGTAGGTACTCAATACAAATTACATGTGAATTTTAATATACCTGTAACACTTTCTTTTAGGATGTTGTAATTGGGTTCTGTGTTTCAATTAGCAATCAACAAGAAGTTTCAAAACTGTAAGCACAAACACTCCCATGAATATCTGATGCCTCCATTTCCTCTCCCATTTGGTGAAACTTTACAGTCTGGCTGCATCTCATCTGTATTTAATTTTGCTTCTGGTATTTTCCTAAACCTTTGATGCAGTACTATGCAGGTTTTTTTTCCTACAGCCATTACAGTCATTTTCCTACATTTCCTTGTTTGTATAAATAAGATAAATTTTCTAAAGAAGCATCTTAAGTTTACACTGAACTTCAGTGTAATAACCAAAACCCATATGCTCAAAATGCAAATACAAATTTTAGATCTAGGAAGGGAAGTTTTTCCATCAGTTGGCACTATATATTATATCATGGAAGATATTCTGTGTTTGGGTTCAACTGTAAATGCTTCTCATAATGGGAGGGGATGTGACAAAATTTTCTGACTTTCCTTTGCAAGGCAAGAGATTAATTGGGATGTGGTCTTCTCCTACATTGCTACAGATTCTGTAGATAGATGTCTGGGTCCACTGGGATTTGTTGCATCTGTTTCAATGTCACCTGTTATTCTAGATGAAATAGCAACTGGGAACAAAATTAAGGGTTTTCTTCCTTTGGGAATTCAAGGATTTCTTCTACCAAGATGAGCTGTTAAGAAGAATGCCATATATTATTCTTTTCCAATGGAATTTAATGATTAATAAATACTTCACTGAGAATGAACTAATTTAATTCCAAGTGTTTCTTCTCAACAAAATTCTTTGAGGAATCCTTTTTAGTAATTATGGGCAAGAAGTGGGGCTCAGTGATAGAGCATGTGCTTAGTAGCATGGTTAGGCCCTCAATTCAATTCCCAACACAGCACCAAAACAAACAAATACAACCTTTGATTTTTTTTTTCCTGTATGCCTTTCACCTTGCTTTGTTTTTGGTAAGGATATAAGAATCTAAAACAAAATCTAGATTATATTAATCCTTTGAGGATTCTGGACCCAGGGCCACATTAACCAAAATCCTTGTACTATAGTAATGGCAATCATTTTTCAAGCACCTGATGAATACTAAACACTGTGCTAGACCTTTACCTGCATTATCTCCAGTCCTCACATCACCTTACTTTATATTCAAGAAAACTGACACTTGGAAAGTCCAAATCCCTTGACCCGATAAGTGGTACACCTGGTACATAATTGCAGAGAATTTCTGTCTGCAATTCTCTGCAGAAAATTTCAAAAGAGAAAACTTCTAAAAGGATCCTAGAACCTGATTAAACATTATCTTTTTAATAAAATATATATTTTAGTTGGACAAAGTTTAAGTTTTTATCTGGGAAAAGGACTAAGCATTGGGTAGTAAAGGACTCATTTGAGGCTTTAACTTATGGGTAATAATTTAGGTGGTATAGAGAACACAAAAGACAATATGACTGTAATGCACAGAACGTATCCAAATTTTACAGATTCAAATGTTTTACTTACTCAAAAACTAATGATGTTTCTAGCAAACTAAATAATCAGTTAAATAATTTATAATATCTGATAGTGGCCATTTGAAAGCTGCTAATCATTCTCACTGAGTTTGACAGGGACAGTAAAATATAGAAAAAATATATAGTTTTATAGAAGCAAGGAGTAAAGAAAATGCCTTGGGATTCTATGAATATTATTTATTGACTTCTCTCTCATTTACTTCTCTAATTTCTTTGAAAGGAATCAACTACTTCTTGCTTTCCAAGAAACAGGCTCCGTCAGGCTTTGACTCCCAGCCACCTGTGATTGGGGAAGGAGAGGATTACTTCCTTTCTTTGTTTGGTGATTCCAATAAGTTTCTTGCCAGTTCAAACCAAACCAAAGAGACCTACAAACGCTTTTCTACCATTCTTGAAGAAGTCGGCTCCTCTATGTCCAGGTACACATTCTATTTGAATTGTTTGCTATTCTCTGCAGGAGGAGGACCAATAAATCAGTAGAAAAAAGAGTTCTGATCTATTATTAGTTCTGATTTATGACTTCTTCTAAAACTCTAAACAAGTCATTGAAATATAATTCGTGTTCTAAGCAATTAAAAGCAATTGATATAACATTCTAGGGAAGTAAACAAGGAATGTTAATTCTTCAAAAATGCCAGAGAATATAGTGCTATATAATCCCTACAGAGTCCATTCAATTATTCAATAATCTTTTTCACTGTTGGTGAAACATTCAGATAGTTTTAATATTTTTTTCTAGTAGACTCTTGAGTTCAAGGCAGAGGGAAAGAGATTAATTTTTACTTCCTCAATCTATCATTACAGTATCAGTATCTATAGCAAAAAGAATTGATCAGGAAGAAAGTTGATATTAGGACTAAAAGAAGGAACTGACTCGTCGACTTACTTATCTAACTCTGCCTTACTACATAAACAACAGATTGAGGTGTGAAATGTTAGTAGTTAACTCATGTTGGCATAGGGTGTTTGAGACTAAAAGAAGTTGGTAGGCACAGTTAAGTGTCAATTATGAAGGAATTTTTTTTTCTCCTTACCCCTTGTTTCCTACAATCACAAATGCTCTAATGCCAATTGGAGTTGAAGAAAACCTAAGAGTTTGCTCAACTATCTAAAAACACTTCATCACATCATTCACTAATACTGAAGTATGAAAACACTTCATCACATCATTCACTAATAAACACTTCATCACATCATTTCAACCATGTTAAAAATTTGGGGCAAAACTATTTGGGGCAAACTATTTGGTGCAAAAGAAATTTTCAGACGCGAATATGATTTCAAGGAGTTACACTATAGTCTGGGAAGACCTGCAAATGAGGATAAGAGAAGCAAGTAAGATACCAAGACATTTAAAGGAGAGCTTGCTTCTAGCTCAGGATGATCTGGGAAGATTATATGAAGGAGCTATAATTTAGACCATACTTTGAAATACAAGCTAGTCATTAGAGTAGAGAAAGGGGGGATCAAGGTGGAAGGAAAGAGGAGGAACAAGAAAAGGAATTCGACTCAATTATGCTAAATCCTTGAAATACTGTATTACAGTGAATCCCACTTTCACGTGTAATGCACCAATTAAGAATAAACACACACAAAAAGGAAGATCCATAGAGTAGAGGAAAGGGATCAGGGAAAGGGAGGAGGAAAGGGAAAGAGATAGTGCTAGAGAATGAACTGGAACCAATTATGTGCTTATATGAATGTCACAACAAACCCCGCTGTTATGTATACTTATAATGCACTAATGAAAAAGAAAGAAAGGTCAATTTGGGATAATACAAATTTGGAGTATGTAAGAACACTCTAGACTATTGGTTTTCAACACTCAGCATGATCACCTGGGATGCTTTTAGTGTCCTGACCCCGTCTCAGACTATTTGAGTCAACATCCCTGGTTATAGAATTGGGCAACTATTATTGTTGCTGTTGTTCATTTTAATGCCATGGTTCTAATGCCCAGTTGGGATTGAGAACCATAGGCCTAGAGCAAAGGAGAAGCAGGGAAAGAGGCAGAAAAGCTAAGATCAGGGGCAAAGAATTGTACAGTGTGGTCACATCAAGCAGTGCATGAAGAAGTATAATAGGGTTGTAGGTGACAGTGTTGAAACTGGGATTTCTCCCCCTTGACTGGAGAGTGAGATCTGCATAAGCAGCAGGTCTCTGCAGCCAAAAAACATGTTGCAGCTCGTAATGGAGGACTCTGCTTCCAGTGTTGCAGTAGATCACAACAGCTCACCACATTTCTTTCTAGGTTCTTGTCTCATAAACTTCATGGACAACTGAAAGCAAGAGTGAAAGAAGTAGGACTTATTAAAGAATAGAAAGTGAACTCTCACTGGGAAAGAGGGGACCTGATAGTAGGTTGCTGCTCGAGTGTGCTTGTCTAGAGTTTTATATGGCACTTGGGTCAATGCTATTGGTCCAAATTTATGCAAATCAGGGTTTGAAAAAAAAAATACCAATGCTATTGGTCCAAAATTCTGCTCATCAAAGTTTGGAAAAGTACCAACAACACTTGAGTCTGAACTTCCATTCATGTCTGCCCCACTTCTGTTTTCTTGTGGCTCATCTGCAATCCCAGCTTCCCAGGAGGTTGAGATTGGTGGATCCTGGATGCTGGGAGTTCCAAGTCAAGCCACTGTGTGGTGTGGGAGTAGGGCATCCACACCAGCCTAGACCCTGGCTCCCTCTGCGTTAGGCTGGTGCAGGTATACAGATTCTGCATGACTGTGGATCATGTGGATGCCTGGCAGCCAATATACCTGCTCATACTAGACTAGGGGCAATAGCAGGTAGTGGGCAATGATAATGGGTCCCTGTGCATTCCAGTCCACCTGGTCATGCTTCACTGCCACTGCTCCTGGGACAAGAGCTTGGATTCAGTGTGAAAGAGAATTCACTGAGCCTGGAATTCAATTCCAGGTACAAGAATTTGGACTTCACTATGGACAATTGGGAAAGTTTCATATTTTTCCATGATTTTTATTGGTGCATTATGGTTGTACATAGTCACTACATTTTGTACATGAACACATTATAACAATATAATTTGGCCTATATCATTCTGCAGTATCTCCCCTTTCTCCCCACCCCGCTCCGTCCCTTTCTTCTAAGCTACTGATCTCCCTTTGATTTTCATTAAATGCCCCCACCCATGGGAAAGTTTTGATCAACAGAGTGACAGAATTGTTAACCAGAACATTTAATCCATGATGATGAATGTTATACCTAGATGTTGGGTACTGTCAATACTTTTTATGCATCTATTTAGATTACAGCTTTTCTTTTTCAATCTTAAAGCAGCCCTGCACTCAGAATAACCCCTCTTTGGTCATGTTTGTCCCTTTAATATGTTGTTGAATTCAGTTTGCTAAAAATTTGTTTCAAGTTTTTGTGTCTATGTTTGTAAAGAATATTGGTCCATAGTTTTCTTATAATGTCTTTTTTTACTTTGAGAGTAATGCTTATCTCATGAAATGAGATAAAATATACTTTTTATCCTTTTCTAGAAGAATTTGCAAAGAAGTAATATTATTTTTCCTTAAATGTTTTATAAAATTAACCACTAAAGTTATCTAAGCCTGGAGTTTCCTGGGAAATTTTTAAACTACCAACTCTATTTTTAAATAGATATCAGGCTATTCTGGTTATTTCTTCTTGAGTAGTTTGTGTCTTCCAAGGAATTTGTCCATTTTTTCTAAGTTGTCAAATTTCTTGGTACAAAGATGTGTATAGAATTCTCTTAATATCCTTTCCCTCTGTAAAATCTGTACCGTCACCTTTCTGGTTCCCATATGGTCCTTTGTGTCTTTTCTTTTTTCCTGCTTGTTTTTATTACAGATTTAGCAGTTTTATTGAATTTTGCCAAGAACCAATGTTTGGCTTCATTGATTTTGTCTATTTTTGTTTGCTTTCTGTCACTGATTTCCATTCTGATCTATATCTACCCCTCTTTGTTTCAAGGGTTTTATTTGCTTTCCTGTCCTTCCTTCCTTCCTTCCTTCCTTCCTTCCTTCCTTCCTTCCTTCCTTTCTTTCTTCCTTTCTTTCCTTCCTTCTTTCTTTCCTTCTTTTTAATTTTCTAAGATGGAAATTGAGAACATTGATTTGATATCTTTTTCTCTTCTGACATAGTTCTTTAATATTATAAATTTCTCTCTAAGTACTACCTAGTTGCATCCCACACATTTCGAAGTGTTATATTTTCATTTTCATTCTGTTCAAAATATTTTCTATTTTCCATTTTTATTTCTTCTTTGATTCTTGAGTAATTTGAAAGAATTATTATGTTCCCAAGTATTTCACAGATTTTTTTTCTGTTCCATGATTTTTCAAATATCTTCATGTTATTGATTTCTAGTTAGATTCCATATAGTCAAAAATAAACTTTGTATGACTTGAAACCTTTAAAATTTATTGAGACTTGTTTAATATTCAGGATATTGACTATTTTGGTAAAAGTTTGGGTACACTTGGAAAGAATGTGTGTTTTGATGTTAAGTGAAGTGTTCCATAAACATGTTGGTGGATAGTGTTAAGTATACTATCTTTTGATTGATTTTCTGTCTCCTTGTTCTATCAGTTATTAAGAGAGAAGTATTAAAATCTGCTATATGGATTTGTTGATTTCTCCCTTGCAGTTCAGTTTTGTTGTTCTTAATGTATTTTAAATCTTTGTTATTAGATGCAGAAGCAATTAGGAATGTCATTTCTTCCCAACGCATTGGTCTTTATATCATTATGAAATGACTTTCTTTATCCTTGGCTTGGAAAGCTATTTGGCTTAATATTAATATACCATTGAAGTTTCTTTTGCTAACATTAGCATGTTGTATCTCTTTCCATTCTTTTACTTTTAAACTATGTTTTTGTATTTGGAGTGTCTGTTTTGTTGATGGCATATGGTTGGGACATGGTCTTTAAGCCAATCTGACAAATCCATGTCCTTTAAACCACTTATGTTTAAAGTGATTAGTCATATGATTAGGGTTAAGCCTACTGTTTTGTTGTTTGCTTTCTGTGTTCCATTTTTTCTTGTTTTTTATCTTGTTTTGAATGGAGTATTATTAATAATTCTGCTTTACCTCCTTTATTGGTTAATTAGCTATAGTTCTTATTTTGGCAGTTGCTTTCAGGCTTATATGATACATCTTGAACCAAGTGGCCTTGGACTACTTCACATCTGGTCTAGGAACTTTACCTAGTGTACTTTCATTGCTCCCCTGCTGATCTTGGTCACACATTTTATTTTTTATATGATATAAACTCCATACTATCCTGTTATTTTTGTTTAGCCAATTAAAATTAAATTTAAATATCAAGAAAAATAAACAGTATGTTTAGCCTTATATGTTTTGGGTACTCTTCATTTTGGGGATTGGGGGTCCTGTAGATTGTATTTCCAGACAGTACCATTATCCTACCATCTAAAAAGAAGCTCCTTTAATATTTTCTGCAGTGTAAAACTGCTTACAGTGAGTTCTTCCCTCAGTTTTGGTATCCCAAAAAATTCTTGATTTTTGTCTTCGTTTTTTAAAAAAAGGTATTTTCAATGGATATAGAATTGTATGTGGACAGTTTTTTCTTCAGTACTTTAAAGATGTTGCATCTTAGCTGAGCACGGTGGAGCATTCCTATAATTCCAGTGACTTGGGAGGCTGAGGCAGGAGGATCATGAGTTCAAAGCCAGCCTCAGCATCCTAGCGAGGCCCTGAGCAACTCACTGAGACCCTGTATCTAAATAAAATGTAAAAAGGGCTGGGGATGTGGCTTAATGTTTAAGTGCCCCCTGGATTCAATCCCTGGTAGCAAGGGAAAAAAAAAGTTGCATATTCTTGTTCACATTGTTTCTAATATATATGCTGTGATCATTGTCATATATTTGATCCTCTATTTAAACATGTCCTCTTTTTTTACCTTCATTGTGCTTTGAGGTTGTTCTCTTTATTATTGGTTTTTGGAGATTTGGTTATGCTGTGTCTTGGTACAACATTTTTCAGATTTCCTATGCTTGGGGTTGTTGCGTTTCTTTGATTTACAGATATGTAGAATTTAAATTGGAAAAATTTGTGACTTCAAATATTGACCCCCTCTTTTCAAAGGACTTCAATTACACATTTATTGGACCACTTGAAGTTGTACCACAGTTCTCTAATGCTGTTATTTTCTTTTAAAAACAAAAGAACAAACTTTTTTTTCTGTTTTCTTTTTGGATAGTGCCCATTACTCCGTCTTCAGAGTCACTGATTTTTTTGTCTATCATTAATTTGTTGATCACATCTAGTATATTTTTCATCTCAGTCACATCTCTACATATTGTTTAATCTTTCCTGTAGCATTTTGAACAAAGACAGCTGTTGTTTATCATGTACCATCACCAATCACCTCTGGGGATCTGGTGAAAATTTGCCAGCAGAAGGGAAAATTGGAGTTGTAGTCAAGAGGAAATGGAGTAGACATGTTAACTAGAATTTTCACTAGGTTTACATCAGCACCCTGCCTAAATCTAAGCCCTTACCTTTGCTTCATGTTTAGTTCTGGATGCCCCATGAATAATGACTCTCTATTAAGGAAACTACCTTTCCATCCATCCCCCCTCTCTGCTCCCAGACAGTTCTTCATTCTATAACCTTAGAGGAAGAATGTCTGTAAGGTCTGGACAAAATGGGCCTCACCAATATAATGATCACCACAAGAATACCTCGTGTCCAAAACAACCAATGAGTATGCAAATATACTCATATTCCCAAAGTATTCTAAGTCCAATTATTCTTCCATTGGTTGATATAGAGCCTGGTGGTAGTAATATGCAAATTTATCTCTCCATTACATTAAAGATCTGTCACTAAGACTTCCATGTATAAGAGATCTTCTCTTATAGTACTCATGAATTAACTCAAGTTCCCTTAGTTTTTCCAAAATTTGTCCTTTAAAAACTTAAAGAGCCCTTGCCAGCCAACTCCACCCACCCCAAAGACAAGTGCAGGTGCCAAAATAAAGAGAATTTTAGATAGAAAGTGGAATGACTGAAACTCTGAAGATAATTTTAGCAAATTTCTCAGTAACAGAAGCTTGAAAGCAGATACATAGCATGGAGCTATCAAGAAGAACCCAATGACCAGATAAATCAGTGCTTAAATAATGGAAAGTGATTTTTAAGGAAAAAATAAGTGGCATAGACTTGTGTCTTTTTAATCCTTTTACAAATCAGGTGTGTGTACAAAAGCTATTGACAGGATGGTTGGAACATCATTCTCCACTTTCAGCCAATCACAAATTATGAGTAGAGGTCTTAAGTCACTTTCCCACTAAAGAATAAACAGGAAGGCTTGTGGAGAAGAGAAAAAGATTACTTGTAAAGGCTGTGTGACAGCATATCAACAGTTTGCCTCCATGAATTTTCATGTATTACATGAAGTATTTTCCTGTAACTTTAGGTCTTAAAAAGGCAGCAAATAAGTGCCTTGATATGGGCAATGTTTTGTTTTCTTTCAGACAGGCAAATTTATCCTATGTATGTGCATAAAATAAAATTTAAATTAAATAGTTCACTTGACTAATGAAAGGTTTTTGAATTCAGTTATAAGTGCTGATAAGAAAGGGGTAGATGAGCTATTCCAAGGTCTTTTGTTTAAAATATAAGTCAAATAGTGATCATTTCCATGAGCAGAAAAAAAAAAAAAGTGTCTCTAAAACAAAAAAACAAAAACATCACACAAAGAATTCGGTAACAGTCAGATAAGAATGAATTAGAGGAAAAGGGAAATCAAAGAGGAATAGAATGTTACATCCAAATTAAATAATGATAACACACGCAAAGAAAAGACGTGGTTATATAAATTGCTCAAAAGTGAATATCTATGAAAGAGGCATCTTTGCATGCAGGGGTGTAGGAAGGGAGGCCACTGTTTTGAAGGGAAGTTCATAGTGGATGCCAAGAGGTGTGTACGCCCTTTATTATCACAGTTCTCCTTCTAGGAGAGGAAATCCTGAGCAAAATCCTACTATTTGGAGCCACTTTTCTTCTCAACATAATTTGGAAGCAGGAGCAGAGAGGCTTAGAAGTTCATCAAAGATTTTGGCAGGATCACAGGACTGTGTGAATGAAAATGGGCATTTGGGACCTGTCAGGAATGAGCGTTGTCCCTCAAATACCCCCAGGTTTTCAATTAGAACTTAAAAGGGTACACCCAATGGTAAAGCTATAATCAAAATAAACCAGTCTAGTGTCAAATCATTTCACACCCTGATTCAATTAAAGTGATTTTCCAACTTCGATGCCTGCCAAAAGCAAAAATAAATCCTCTCTAGTGAGAGAAAACATACAGAGCCTTAAATTATCTCTGCAGTTTTTTTTTTAATCTATGATACTCAGAATTTGCTTCAGTAAGCTGTGTTATCACTGTGATCAAAAAGACCTAACAAGAACAATTAAAGGGGAAAAAGTTTATTTAGGGGCTCAGAGGTTCAGAGGTCTTAGTGAACAGACTGCTAACTCCATCACTCTGGGTCCCAGGTTAAACAGAATATCGTGGAGGAGGAATACAGCTGATGTGGCAACAGGAAGCAGAGAGAGCTTAAGCTCAGCTCACCAAGGACAAAATATATACCCCCAAAGGCACACTCCCAGTGACCAACCACTTCCTGCCACACCCTTCCTGCCTACAGTTATCACCCAGTTAACCCATTCAAGTGAATTAATGCACTGATTAAGATTCTCATAACACAGTCATTTCACCTCTAAACTTTCTTCTTTGTCTCTCACATGAGCTTTTTATGGACACCTTATATCTAAACCATAACAGAACTATGTAAAAATAACTGCGTGTACAAAAGATAAAAGTTAATGAAACTCCAAGACCAAATATGAATACCAGAAACAGATGTAGGAGATGCAGATATTGTGGTTATATGCCAAGGACCTCAAAAATAAATGACTAAACTATCGAAGGAATTAAATGACAAGATAAAAATTTTGGCCTCAACCTATAGAATAAAAACAAAAGAATTAAAAGCAATGTTTAGGAATAAAAAAATCTAATAATAGAAATTACCCTTTTAGTATGTGGGTTTATCATCACATTTGATACAGCAGAAGAGAAAATTATTGTACTACATAATATTCTCACAAGAGAATATCCATACTGATTCATAAATATATATATATATATACACACATTTTATAATTATGTTACTAAAGATTGAGATAGAACAGATCGATAGAATTTTCACCAAGAGCAGAGAATTTTTTCAAAGGACATCAAGTCAAAGATTCCGGAAGCACTACCAACTCATAGTAGGATAAAAGACAAAACAAACAAACCTAGATACATTATAGAAAAACTTCTAAAACAGAAGGCATAAAGAAAATTTTAAAGTTAACCAGGAAAAAAAGGATACTTAGGATACTTATCTTCAAAGAAACAATAAAAAAAAATTGACTGGCAATTAGTATATCCATAGAAGTCAACACTGGAATTCATCTCCAATAAGAACATTAGCTATTATAGGTCACCTGGGCAACATCTCTGACACACTGATTCTAAAATCTTAATCTGTAGGACAACTTACTTTGTTGCTTCTCTAAGAAATTGCCACTAAATTAGTGACTTAAAATAAGGAGAATAACACTCATTTATTACCACACAGTTTTTAAAGTCATAAATCTGGATTGGTTCAGCTTATTTATTTTCTTAGAATTTCACAAGGTCCAAATCAAGATGTCATACAGCTGACCTCTTATCTGGAGGCTCTGGGGGAGAGTCTGCTATCATGTACCTTGAGGTTGTTGGCCGAACTCAGTTGCTTATGGTCTTAGGACTAAGGCCCCCATTGCCTTGCTAATTATCAGTGTGGAGTCCCGGCTGCTCTTAGAGATCTCTCCCCGGTTCTTGCATCTGTGTACATGGGCCCCTGCATCTCAGAGCCAGCAGCACTGCATCTAAACCTTCCTTTCTGCTGCAGTTCTCGTTTGATTCCAGGTAAAGCAAATTTTCTAATTTATGGGCTCATTTTATAAGATTAGACCTACTTGAACAATTCAGGTTAATCTCTCCACCTAGATCTATAAGTTTAATTACACCTGCCATGTAACACAACATATTAACAGAATCTGGGGATTAGGGATGGATGTGTCTGGGCTAAAGTCCAAAATCAGCTAACACTGTCCTGAAAAAGAAAATAAGGGAAGACTTATCCCCAAAACTCAAAACTTAATATAAAGCAATGGAAATTAAAAACACTTGGTATAGGCATAGATGGACAGTTAGATCAATAGAACAGATAAAAAGCCTTGCAATATTCAGAAAATTGTCACATGACAGGGGTAGCATTAAAAATCAGCAGGGAGATTATGAACAATTTAATAAACACCTAGGAAAATGAACTCTCTATAGGAAACACCTCTCTCTCTCTCTCTCTCTCTCTCACACACACACACACACACACACAGGGTCTCTTACTTAAAATAATTCAACTTACAACTTTTCAACTTGACAATGGTGCAAAAGCAATATGCATTTAGTAGAAACCAAACCCTGTATTTTGAATTTTGATCATTTCCCTGGGTTAGCAGGATGCCATATGATAATCTTGTGGTGCTGGGCAGTGGCAAGAGCCACAACTCCTTGGCAGCCACATTATCAGGAGAATAATCAAAAAACAGAAACTACAAAGAGAAAGATTGATAAATTTTATCACAGTAAGAATTTTAGAAGTTTATGCCATAAAAGACATCTTAGATGAAGATATTTTAAAAGCCTTTCCTTGCAGAATTTATGTGCATATATTAAATACTATCAATTCTATGAATCAATTATTAAAATGCAAAACGATCTATAGGAAAGTGAACAGAATGATATAAACAGACAACTCGCCACAGGAAAACTGAGCAACCAATGAGATATCAAGTTGCACTTATGATATTGAAAAAAAATTAAGAAGTCCAAAATTTGAGGTGTCAGTCAGGATATGGGGAATGAGAGTGAAGAGTATCTGTGTAAGCAGTGAGTGAAACATGCACTATGAGCAGGCACAGCATGAGTTATGCACTTGCAAGGAATTCTTCCTTATTGCAGCTTAAGCATGAGGTAGGAGGGAAGGAAAAAAGCGATTAAAGAGGCTGATGAGACTAGGTAGGGCCTTGTTTCCATGTTGTGAAGTTTGCTTTTTTATCTGGAAGGAAATGGTGAAACAGTAAGGGATTTCCAGGAGGAAAATGTAGTGTCAGGTTTGCATCATACAAAGATTACTCTGGAAGCAATACAGAATTGTTAGGAGCAGGAAGAACTGGAGAAAACAGTTAGGATGCTGCGATGATGTCACACAGAGATGATGAGAGCCAAATAAAAGATGGCAGCTATCCAGGTGGAGAGAAGGGGATGGTACACAGAGGAAACCAGAGGCAGAATGAACAGATGAAGCGTGTCATGGATAAAGCATGAAGGATAAGAGAGGAAAAGCCATGGAAGTTTCAGGGATGGCCAATGTAGAAATTACGCAGTTCTCTTAAAAAGTTTTCAATTGGAAGAGTAGATTCACAAGAGGCCAAAATGATGAGTTCAGAGGTAACTTTGGGGTCTGTGGTCCATTGTTTCCATGGGTCTGAAGCTCAGCAGTCAAGACAGGTGATAGATTTTGTCATAGTGATCACTGGTGTAACAGTGGTTACTGAAGCCCTCTTCATGGGTGATACCACAGCTAGAGAGAGTGATGGAAATAAAAGAGGTCTAAGAACAGTATCTCACAGACCAAGAGAGATGGTGAAAGAAGAGAAATCTGAAAAGGAGCAAACAGATGATAGAAGTAAAACAAAAGGGGAACTTTCATAAAAGGGGGTATCTGGCAGAAGCAAATACTTGAAAGACATAAAGACAAAGACTGAACAGACAGATACCATGCAACTTACCAACCACGAAGGGCGTTGGTCATCTGTGTCTGTAGCAGACATAGGCAGTAGTGATTGAGAAGTGAGTAAGAAGTGAGGAATTTATGACATAGTCTTCAAAAGCATGATTTGGGGAACAGTATGGCACCTAAGCTGGGGGATCGTTGCTTTGGTTTTTTTGCTTTTTAAGGTGGTAGCACTTTAAGAATATGTATGTATTTAAGGAAAAGAAGCAGTTTAGAGGGAGAATGGTCCTTCTTCTGTGGCAGAGTGGGCTGGAACAGAAACAGGTATGAGGCTATGACAGACAAACCTGCTGCTAACCGGGAAGCAGGAAAACGCAGTCCTCTCTCATAGATGTATTTTCTTAGTGAGATTATTTGCTGGGAGGGAGAATAGAGACATGGGCAGGGAAATGGTCATGTTGAAGGGGTGGCAAAAGGCACTGGCTCAGCTCATGAAGAAGACAACTTGCTGTTCATCATGAAAGGAGATGCTAAGGGCCCAGGTGTGGTTGAAAACCAGTAATTTTTTGGTAGCAACAATCTGTGTGTAGTATGTTGCAGGGGGGTGGGGGTGCGTTTCTAGCAGTGCTCACCCACCAGGGTGTGTACAGAATTTTTAACAAGTTGAGTGATTGGGTGAAACCTCTTTGAGATCTTACTAGTTGAGTGAGGCAGAAGGACAAGCACTAACTTTTATTGGATGATCCTGAACATGAGAGTTAATCTCTCTAAACCCATTTCCTTATCTATAAAGTGGGACTAAAAATAATATGTGTCTCACTTGGTCATAAGAATTAAATAAGATAATAAAGCATTCCTTACTTTTTTACTAAGACTTTAAATGAGAAATAGGTAGAACTATGTATGTTTTGTGAAAATTAAGTAAATTATGGAGAGAGAGAGATAAATATAAATGGAGATAGTGATAGGCAGATGCAGATTTATTTTTCCCAGTGCCTAATACATAGTAGTATTGGTAATTATTATTGGTAGAGATATGTTTATTTTGAAGATGCTGGTCCTAAGCCATCCAAAATGATTTTATAATCCAGTAATGGGTTGTTACCCACACTCTGAAAAATGCTAATATGTAAATGATCAGCCTGATGCCTGGAACATACTAAGTCTTCAACACAAGTTAGAGAGGAAAAAAAACCATCTTGTATTTTCATAATATGTCCACTTTTCAAAATTGTTTCAATAACATAGTTGTAATATGAGGTATCCCCCCAAAATCCATGCGTGAGACAATGCAAGAATGTTCAGAGGTGATATGATTAGATTATGAGAGTTATAACCTGATCAGTAGATTAATCCACTAATATGGATTAAATGAGTGGTAGCAGGCAGTTAGGGTGTGGCTAAAGAAAGTAAGTTTCTGGGGGTGTGACTTTGGGGGGTGTATTTTGCTCCTGGTGGACCTCTTTCTCTGCTTCCTGGTTGCCACGTCTTCATCTGCTTTCCACTGCCATGCTCTCTGCCATGATGTTCTGAAGCCACACCTTGGGCCTAGAGTTATGGAGCTAACCAATCATGGACTGAACCAATGAAACCATGAGTCAATTACTTGTCCTCCTCTAAGTTAGCAAACTAAAAGTTTTCACTTTTCTCTTGGTCTGCTTTTGAGAATTTCATGTCACAATGGTTTTGAGTTGAGCAGCAGGAAATTTTAAAAGTTATAATCACACCTTCCTATGGGCATTCATACCCTGACTCTTAGAGCACATTTTAGGTTTTCTTTAATTATCTTGTGAGAAACACATCATTTTTATTGTGCCAATGAGGAAACAGAAATAAGACATCCAGCCATTTGTCTTAGGATATAAAATACATGATTTCTACATAGAACATGCCCAATAGAATGTACAGTTTAGGGGAAAGTTCCCTCTAACATAAAAGCACATTCATTTTTCAGTTCTGAAAGTGAACCAAAGATATTTGTATCAGAAGGCACTTTTATAATCTTTGTTTTATTTTTCTAGTTCTCTTGGAGACATTGAAATAACTGAAGTGAATGTCAAGGGTTTGTTTGTGAGGCTCCTTAACTCTTCCCTTGACAAAGAACTGGAGATTGGAGATCATATTCTCCAGCAGAATGTGAAGGGACAAGCAGTTTCTTTGTACCGATTCCTTCCAAATACCATAATGCAGGCCAATTCCACAGTGACGGTGAGTATGATAGAAACACTGTGAACCGGAATTGCAGAGATAAAGTTCATTGGCCTCATCAGCCTGTGGCTCAACACGTGGTGACCTCTTCCCCAGATCTGTTCATAAAAAGTGATTTGTTGTTATTGTTAGTTAATTACGCCACTTGGTCTATCTTCTGGATAAAAATATATAACCATAATTAAATCTTCACAGCTTTCTTCCGTTTAGTGCATGATACTTTTTATCATTTAACTATTAAAGTGGAGTTCCCAAGTTCCTTAAACTAAGTAACCATGTCCTTAGAAGACAAGCAAAGAGATTTTTTGCAGAACAGGTAATTATAGATGATGCTGGAAGATTCCCCCTCTTTCCTGTGCTTTCCTTCAATCATGTGCAGTAGCTGTTTGGTGGCACACAGCTTGGCATTAAATATTTCATTAGTCATTATGTTTTAAAGCCTCACCTGAAGCCAAGCACAGTGGTATATGCCCACCTGTACTGTCAGCTCCTTGGGAAGCTAGATAGAAGGATCACTTGAGTCCAGGAGTTTGAGGCCAGCCTGGACAACACAGCAAGACCTCATATCTTAAAAATAAGGAAACAGCACTAAACCCTCACCTGTTGAGCCATGTTAAGTTGCAATCACCCTATGACCTTCACAGGACTATGCTGAGCCCACTGACATTTGTCAATGTTTTCTTGCAGGTATGGGCAGCAGCATCTGAAGCCAAGCATCATCCACCATCAGATTTTCTTTGGAAGGAACAAAACAAATTTAGAACAAATCCAGATTGTACGACGATCCTGTGCAAACCCAACGGGGAAGTCAGTGTCTGGTTTGTAACAATAGTTTTTAGTGAACCAGAGAGCCCTCTTTATGTCCCCTTCTCCTCTTAGCTTACTCTGCTATTTTTCCCTCCTGAAAAGCTTGAAGAGACTCATCACTAAATGCCACAACACTTCAGGCAATCCAGCAGCACCCTCTCTTCAGTGTTCAAGTGCCAAAGAACTGCTTCCATTTTGGCAAAATAATTTTGATATTCTATATTTCTACTTCAAATTTCAAAGTCCAGGAAAGATTTTGTTTGTGATATTAGCTTGAAGAGCAGGGAAAGGAGGGCACTGCATACAAGCTCTTTTATTCATTTATTCATATTTCTGATATTTGTGGAGCTTCTTTATTCTTAGGACTATACAAAGTGCTGGGAATATAACTTGAAGAAATGGCATCTGCTTCCAAGGGACTAATATTCTAATGAAATCTTACTCTTAATTTGAAATGTACTTTATCCACTTAAATTAAGTGTAGTATGAATAGCTTTGTGTGATTTGTTTCCAGTATTTGACAATTTTATATTGTCATTCTATTTTTCTCTGGTAGTATCATAAATAGATATTCTTTGACAAGCTAATGAAGTTCAAAGGTATCTCTTTTTATGACAACAACGTAATTCCTTTTTCAAAATGGTCATTTAGATTTTTCTTAAATACTTGTCTTTTTTCTTGTCCTTGGTTTCACGGTGTCATATACCTACTAACCCACATGATGTGTTGATCAGAATCTCTCAGCTTCTTCCTTGCTCCATCATACCTATGCCTCGCTCAACTTTCCCTTTAGAATACTCTGCTAAGTTATTAAGAGCCATTTTACGTCTTTTTGTGAGATCAGTTTTCATTCGATGGGGAGAGAGCACTCACCAGCTGTCATTTAGCAAACTTTTTACTCAGTCCACTCTAAGTCCCTTTATGAGTTCAAACTGAATTTTAAACTACTGATAATAATTTTAACTAGCTGGAAAGAAAAAGTTCTGCAAGCTAAGTTACTTCCTCAGCCTCATGAGAAGTCATTAGCACAAACCAGATTAGTATGAAGGCTTCATGGCTCAGAACTTTCATCACATTTATCCACTTCATAAACAGGTTTGTGACTTCTGCTTTGTGTGTGCACTGTTCCAGGTGATGAGTGCTGAACCAGGCAGACCACATCCCTGAGCTCCTGGAATGTGCACCCTATAAATTGTCATTCCCTGCCACTGAATTAGACTTTGTCCATAGACTGTTATACCTGGTTGTTTGAACTACTTTGCACATAATAATTCTAGACTACTTTGCACATAATAATTCTATTTGCTAATGAAAGGCTGAACCTGATTGATTTATATTGAACATATTTACATATATTTGTTACCTGTCAGGCATGGTGGCATCTTACATGTAGTTAGTTCTTCTCCTTAGGAGACATAGAGTCTTTTAGTAGAAATTGAATGTAGCCAGAAATAATTGCAAAGCCTTGAAACAGTACTTGAAGAGAAATATCTGCATAGAGCATGACAGCCCAGGTCACAGATGTCAACTATGTAAAGGAGTGTCAGGAAAAGTGTTGGCAGGAAGAGACAATTGTTCTGAGTCTGGAGCTGAGAGGGAGTTTGCCCAGCTTCCCTTAATTTGAGAGGGATCATGCCCTTTTGATTTCCCTTACACCCTCTCCCATGCTCCTCATGCTGTGTGCTCTAACCACTCTGTCCTCCTTTTATTACTTTCATTTTCCAGTACTTGATCACTTCTTCAAGCCACAGAGCCTTTGCACATGCTCTTACTCCTCTGTAAATTTTCTTCCTCCCTTTTTACCTATTAAATCCTTCCTTCCCTTCAAACCTCAGCTCAAGATTTTTTCCCCCAGAGTCACATCCCATTGGACTATACCACCCACTGTAAAGCAATAAGTAGTATTTAAGTCACCTAGAAAATATTCCCACCAAACAGGTTGAAATGTGATTTTTAAATCAACTTGAAACCATAATGTAAATGCAGTTATTTTTTTCCTAGTTATCTAAATATATGTGTATGTATACATATATATGTGTATATACATACATATATATAGCTAGAGACTATGTGTATATACATACATATATATAGCTAGAAACTATATATATAAATATGTATATATACATATATAAATGTGTATACAAGCCAGGCATGGTGGCACACACCTGTAATCCCAGCAGCTTGGGAGGCTGAGGTAGGAGGATTGCAAGTTCAAAGCCAGCCTCAGCAATTTAGCAAGGTTCTAAGCAACACAGTGAGACCCTGTCTCTAAATAAAATAAAAAATAGGGCTGGGAATGTGGTTTAGTGGCCCAGTGCCCCTGAGTTCAATCCCCAGTTCCAAAAAAATAAAAAATAAATAAATGTGTATACATACATATATGTATGTATATATACATATATATAGCTAGAAACTGTATGTGTAACTATATATAAAAGTTTGTATATAAATATAATATATACTTATATATAAACTTATATAACATATAGCTTATATATAAACTTATATATAAACTTATATATGTTTATATGTTTCTAGCTTACTTTTTTCTATACACAAATATATATAGCTATCTATAACTATACAGATAGCTATATATATTTGTGTACAGAAAATAACTGTATATATATATGTACATAGATATATATATATAAAACTATATATGTGTGTATATGTATATATACAGTTTCTAGCTGTATATATTTGGGCATAGAAAATAATCCATATTTTTGGGGAAAGTCACAGAGCCAGCCATCTTCTGTCTACAAAAAAAGGCACTTTTACAGACCTAAATCGCTCCCGTTTCGGGACTTGCATAATACTACTTAAAAAAGATAAGTTACATTAGAAGTCATTCTTACACAAACAGTGTGACTCTACTTTGTGTACAACCAGAGATATGAAAAGTTGTACCCCATTTGTGTACAACGAATTGAAAAATAATTTTCAAAAAGGAAGAAAAGAAACATTTCCATAATAACCTGTATCCTATAAAAAAAGAAGTCATTCTTAAAAAGAAACTTAAATAAAGTATGATTTAGACTATTTTTTGAGTTATCTAGTCACTGACATGACAAGGGTCAATATTTCATATTAACTACAACCCGTCGGGCGTAGTACAAAAGTGGATTTTAGTTTTGCTCTGCCATGAATTAATTATGCAATTGTTATTCTATTTTCTCATCTGTAAAAGAGATTGTATGATATAATCACTAAGATTCTATGAATCTATGGATTTTAGAAACAGGACTTGACTTTTTCCACCAGGCACAGTTGTCCCAGAGGATTTATAGCCTCTGTACTGTATGCTGACAAACTAATAGACGTCTTGTGCTTGTTCAGTGGTCTTTTCCCAGTCCATCATTCTGTACTGGAGTTCCAGATGTGGAACAGACCCCTCTTAGGCAGTGGGAGCTCATTGAAGGCCTATTTATAGATACACTATCTTATTGATTCTCAGTAATGTTCAAGTGTTCTACAGAGAAGGGAAACAGGACTTGGAAATTTTGATGTCTTGCTCCAGGTTACATGATTTGTAAAATGACAGGATTAAAATAAAACTACATTTTCTAAGAATTTTTATGCTGTACTGAAAATAGCCTACAATATTCCTATGACCAACACTCAAGAGGGGAGGTTAAATTTTATAACATTATCATTATAGTCATCAAATGTTTTTAAGTCCTTACAACTCAGGGAGAAATAAAATATCGCTCTTGCCTAGGAAAGGCATGCAATGTAATTAAGAAAGATCACACTAAAACTATTACAAATTTATTTTCAAAGTAAATGTCTATATCTCAGCTACTAAAAGAGGAGGATCCCAAACTGATGATCTGTAGCAACTGTGGGATTTTCTTGCTGTTGTTCGTGAAAATGAACTTTTAGAAAAGATTTCGTGTCCTCATTCATTTTTCTTAGCCTTGCCCAATTTGCTTGATGTTATCTTTATGTCTATTTAATTTGTCAAGCCAACCTGATGCTTTTTCAGTGGTAACAGCATAAAGCTGAAACCTGTAATTTTATGAACTAAAAACAGATCACAAGAACAAGTAGAACATAAGAGTATGCTTTGGTACTTAATTTTCTCATGCTGAATAAAGACATAATTGTTGGTCATTGTGCAGGATATTCCTGAGGGTTTTTTTTTTCACATATTCATTTCTCAGATGCTTCAAGAAACTAATGCAAACTCCAGCTTTTAGTGCTCATTGACCTTCCTAACTCTTACTTAGGATTCTAGCCTGGAAAAAGTGTTCTTCTCTGTGTCTTTCATTTTGCTATCTATTTCCCATCTCAAAATATGGATATTTAAATTTAAATGTTTAAATTTTTAACTTATGAATAATTCAACTACTTTTTGCACAGTTCTTTCTGGTTATGAAATTTGGTAGCTCAACTGAATTTCAAATGCTCTTGTAGAGTGATGCCCCATTACCACTCTCCTCATTTTATATGTGAGAACACAGTCCAAGATAGTAAGTGGCTAACCAGATTGAGATTATGCAGAACTGGCAAGTAAAAACAAATGTCTTACTACGTCTCTCATTCAGTAATTCAGTAATCCACACACAGTAGGTAAATGACGTTATACAGTTTGATTTTTAAATTATGTTGCATCTTATTTTATCATCTCAAAATGGATAAAATACCTAAATGTAAGACCTGAAACCATAAGATTCCTAGAAGAGAACACAAGGGGAGAGGTCCTGGACATTGACCTTGGCAATGATTTTTTGGATATCACACCAAAAGCTCAGGTTACAAAAGGAAAAATAAATAAATGGGACCTTGGCAAACAAAAAAGCTTCTGTACAGTACAGGGAGCAACAAAAAAAATGGGAAAACATATTTATAAATCATAATGTGATAAGAGGTTAATAGCCAAAATTTATAAAGAACCCTTCCAACTCAATAGCAGAAAAACAAATGATCTAGTTAAAAAAATGGGCAAATGATCTGAACAGACATTTCTCCAAAGAAGACATAAAAGTGCCAACAGATTGATGAAAAGGTGCTCCGCATCACTAACCATCAGGGAAATGCAACTAATAACCACTCTAAGATACTACTTTCCACCTATAAAGATGACTATTATCAAAAAGCAAGAGATTAATGTTGGTAAAGGTATGGAGAAAAGGGAAACCTACTACACAGCTGGTGGCATGTAGATTGGCATCTCCATTATGGAAAATAGTGTGGAAGTACCTTAAGAAATTAAAGACAGACTACCACATGACCCAGCAATCCCTCTTCCAGCTATGTACCCAAAGGACACGCAATCACCACTTTATAAAGATATCTGAACTTCATATTTATTGCAGAACTATTCATAGTACCAAGATATGGAAACAAATGCCCCTTAACAAATACATAAAGAAAATGTGATTCACACACACACACACAGGAATATTATTTAACCTTTATAAAGAAGGGATTCTGTCATTTGCCACAACATGGATAAATTCTAGTTACCAGGGACAGAGATGGGGTAGGAGATAAATCAAAAAATATAAAGTAGTAGATATATAGGATGACCCAGTCAAGATATTTAATATACAACATGAGGACTACATAAACTTTTTTACTCTAATGTTTGTAATGCTCGTAATGTTATTTTTGTTAACCCATTAAGTCCAAAGTTTTCAATTCTGAAATATACTTAAATGAATTTGCCACAGGTGCATTAAAAGAGGTTGGAAATGAAAATATAGAGCTTATATAGTAATATAAATTAATATTATACTTTATCATATCATCATGTGATTATATTTTACATTAATTATATTAAATTATATTGAACTATATAATTAAATTATATAATTAAACTATATTTAAGTTTTATGGGACAAAATGGATTAAATAAGTAAAATTTAGTTGCTATTGTCATAAAAAGCAACTATGTGAAATGGTAGTTAATTTGCTGTCTGATGGTAACCATTTTACTTTCTGTTTGTATCCCATAACAATACATTATAAACCTCAAATATACACAATCAACCTTATTTTAAAAAATAAATTATATTGCAATGAGTCTGTGACATTAAAAATTTATCATTCCAATAACATTTGCTATTAATGAATCATTTTCATTAGGCTATTGCTTGGTACACTCCTATTCACTGGAAGCAAGCGTGGGAAAAATTAGAAACTGACGTTGAATTTGACAGACGTTCAGTAGTAACTCCAACAGTCAAAAAGCACATTTTTCGGTGGACAGCATCTGCAGCTATGATACCTAAAGAAAACCAAGATCATCCTAAGGAAGATATCCCAACATGTCTGGTAGAACAAGCTCCACTTTCTATTAAGAGGTAAAGGATATTTTATTTTGTTCGTTTTATTGGGCACATCCCAAAATTAGTAACTGAGCACATGGGAATGACTGAGTGACAGATGCATAATGAATATGTAGTATGTCAACCATGGTTAAGAAACTGTTTTGAATAGGAGCCCAAATGAGAATCAGAAAAACAGAGTGAGCAGTTTTATGCTTAGAGCAATGAAGGCTGAAGGTCTTCAGTAGGTCACACTGAGACCAAGGCCACTTCATTTTCCCTTGGCACTGTTATTCAGCAAGGGCTGAAGGTCTTTAGCAGTGCTTCGGTGGACAGAGAGGTGCATCACTTAGGCATTTAATCTTGGATCCAGAGTCGGCTGTGAACAGAGGTGAAGAATGTCATTCTTTGTAGGCAAATATTTCTGATGGTGTAATATCCTGCCCACAAAGTCAGAAAAGCCATGTTTTCTTGGTTTTGAAACATATTTTCACTTTAATTGCACTGACAACTCTAATGCCACTGCATAAGATACCTTTTGGGTTAAATTTATAATTTTCTTTTTCAGAGAAAAGGAAATCCCACCAAGCCTTTTACCCAATCGCAGCCCTTGGGGCCACAGTCCCTGTGTTCCTGCACATCCTTACTGTCCCCTGATTGACCCACACAACACATGCACTACTGGAAGCAACTTGGGTAGGCAGCCCAGGTCTCAGTCAACCAGGCCTGATCCAGCCCCAGGTAAATCAAAAGGGTATTTATTCCACTGGAGAGCAAGGAATGTGTGTGTTTTTGATAAGGATTAAAAAGAGAAGAATACTGTTACCTTATCTTAGGTAGAGGGGAGTGAAGAGAGGGAAAAGAGACATGGGGGAAGGAATGATAGTAGAGTGACAGAGACATTATTACCTCATGTACATGTATGACAGCATGACCAATGTGATCCTGCAATATATATAATCAGAAAAATGAGAGATTGCACTCCATTTATGTATGGTCTATCAATATGTATAAATGCATCCTACTGTCATGAACAACTAATTAGAACAAATAAAGTTAAAAATCAAAAACAAAAAAACACTTCAGATTCAAATCTTTAAGCAAGGCTCTTTCTGTGTTGTAAACCGATCACATCTACTCCAGCTCAGCATCTTCAGATATTTAATAGTTCCCAATAAATATCTGTTGAACAAACCTGTAGATCAAAAGAACAGCATTATTAGTATGAGTATGTAGGATTCTTGAAGCTTGAAGAAAATAGATATTTTGTTTTTGCATCAGGCAGGAAAAACTCATCCTAAAAGTTATGTGCTAAAAATATCCATCTTTCCCAAAAACACTCCAATATTAATCCCAAATTCTGATTCATTTTCAAGTATAAATTTATTAAGTTCTATAAATAAGGCTTTTTGAGTTGGTGGTATTATCCTGAGGTCTGTAAATGTATTCCCCCAGAAGTCCATGAACCCGTTAAATTTGGTACAAAATTGTGTGCCCTCAGGATTTTTTTTTCTGGGGAGAGAGTTCATGAGGTTCAGCAGATAACCCCAATTTGTTTTTTTAAATTGGATGAGAAGAACACAATGCCAAGAAAGAACTAGATTCAAATGTGGAAAAAAAAAAACCTATTTAATACAGCAGCTACATCCTGGTGAAGTTATAATGATTTGCAAACTTTGAGAGAGACTTTTTTAAAAACCTGAAATTTTAAGCAAAACCTCCACACGTGAAATGCATTACAAGGAGCGCTGTGTTAAGGTGAAGAGGAAGTTCTCAGTTCCCACTGATTACCACCCTCTTATTCTTCTTTCTCCTTTGCCTGTAATTTTTAAGATCCCTCTGTGGAATAATGGGATTCCCTATACATGTCAGCCAACTTTGCATCACTGTAACCAAAACACCTGACAAGAACAACTTAGAGGAGGGAAAGTTTATTTTGACTAACAGTTTAGGTCCAAGGTGAGGCAGAATCATGAAAGAAGGGCATGACAAAGGGAAACTCCTCAGGACATGGTAGCCAGAAAACAGAAGGCAAGGGGGGGGAGCATGGGAAGATGAACCCTTCCAGGGCACACCCCCAATGACCTGCCTCCTCCACCCACACCCCACCTGCTAGAGCTCCTACTCAGTCAGTCCATTCAAACGAGGATGGACTGATCAATTACTGCTCTCATAGCTTAATCATTTCACCTCCTGCATTAACACAAGAGCTCATGGGGGACACCTCATATCCAAACCATAATACCATAAAACAGTGAGAAAACCCTGTGTGATATAATATGCTAACACATCCTTGGGAAATTGTACCTCCCAAAGTAATAGAAGTAGAATGATATAAATTTTGTAAAAGACTGACTGTATTCTGTTTTCATAAAATTGCATACTATATATACCTATGTCTCAGTTTCCTCAACTGTGAGGTAATATTTGTGTCTCTTTTAAGCAATAAATTCTGTGTGAGAGCAATATATAGTACTTTATGACTTATATTTGAGACTCTCAAGAAGTACATTAGTTTTTGTTTTTCTCCAGTTAGTGATAGACTTTGCTCATCTTGAACAACGTACTTTTCTAGGGAATTTGATTACAGTTTTCTTGAAGCACCTTTCTGTAGTGATAGCAACTGAATTTGATTATTCAATAATATTTGCTACTCAAGTGTGATGACACATACCTGTAATCCCAGTGCCCTAGAGGCTGAGGAATGAGGATTGCAAGTTCAAGGCTAGCCTTAGCAACTTAGTGAGACCCTGTCTTAAAATAAAAAATAAAAAGGACAGGAGATGAGGCTCAGTGTCAAAGTACCTCAGGGTCCAATCCCCAGTGCCTCAACTGACAAAAGGGAAAAATGTTTACTATTCAACACAAAACATTCTAATGTATGTTCATATTCTGTATCAGTAATTTTAAAAAATGGCACTTTTGATAGTTCTAGGGCTTCTGCTCACTGTAACCTAACTATTTTAAGTATCTTTCATTACACACAGATAAATATAACATCAGAATTATAAGAACTTTGATTTCTATTGCAAAAGATGCCTGCAAAGAGACTTGTTGTGAATGATTAGTTGATGATTACATTGAGGAAAGCAATCCCTGAGTCACCAACTCATATCCTAGAAAGAATATTTCCATATTTCTGTAGTCTATATTTCCATATTCCAGATTCTTCAAGGGAACATTACATGGTTTGTTAGTTATCCATTATCTTTTTAATTTTCCCATTATTGATCTATTTGCTACTGTTAACACACTCAGTAACTGGAAAAGAAAAAAAAAAACATTAAGAATTATCAATTTTATTTGTAGTTCTTTCAAACCTGCTCCTTTAACCCTATAATAATTAATAGTAGCTGAAGCCAGGCACAGTGGTGCATGCCTGTAATCTCAGTGGCTTGGGAGGCTGAGGCAGGAGGATCCCAAGTTCAAAGCTGGACTCAACAAAAGAGAGGTTCTAAGCAACTCAGTGAGACCCTGTCTCTAAATAAAATACAAAATAGGGCTAGGGATGTGGCTCTGTGGTCGAGAGCTCCTGAGTTCAATCCCTGGTACCCAAAAAAAAAAAAAAAAAAAAAACTGAATTATAGAAGAAAGAATCTTTACATAGAAAGAATAGTTCCCTTGTTTTGAACTCTCTTTCTTAAATGTATATAGAGGAGCCTAGAAACTTGCAAATAAGATAATTTTTTAGATCTATATATCATCTGCCTATTTACAGCAAGCACACTCTGTTTTTAATGCTATATTAAAATATAAGAAAACATAGAGTGTAATGAAAAAAGCACCCATATGCTAGTCATTCAGAATAAATGCATGTCAACATTTTGTCATATTGCTTCACCCTACCCCCCCAAAATCCAAATATTTGAAGTCCTCTTTGATTGTCTTTCTAATTTTGACCTGATCTTGAAATGACATTCTGATCTTCAGTTTTATTCTTTAATTACCTATCTAGGAATCCATGAGATATGTATAGTATGATTGGTGTGTTTAAAAATTACATAAATGGGGCTAGGGATATAGCTCAGTTGGTAGAGTGCCTGCCTCACAAGCACAAGGCCCTGGGTTCAATCCCCAGCACCACACACACACAAAAAAAATTACATAAATGGCCTTCGGCTAAATGTACCACTCTTTTTGACTCAGCTGTACAATTTGGGGGATTTAACTATAGTGATATATTGTAGTAAGTTTGCTTTGGCTTCACTCAGATGCGGGGGTAACGGTGCAGTGCCAGAGCCAGACACCGGGAGTTGGGTGAAGAAGCAGGCGAGTTGTGAGCTGTCTGTGGACTCATTTATTTCGAAAATGCTTTGTCCTTAAATAGCTAATTAAGATTTATTACCTGTCTGCCCTTATGTTAATTAGGGTTTGAAACTGTGCCCAATCATGTAACATATAGATATGCTAAGTAGGGATTGTATTTTATCCAATCATGCTTTTACTAATACCTAACTCTGTTTTTGCTTAGTGTCCAATCTGGGCCCCCGAAGGTTTCCCTGGCAACAGTGATGCTAATTATGGGGCAGTGGCCTTTGCTCCTCTGGCCTGCTATAGCAGAAAGCTCCTTCCTGCAGGTTTCCCTGTCAGGCCTGTGTGAGTGTAGGTATTCCTTACACCCTTGAGACATTCACAGCTGTTAGCCAAGAACAGGGGTTTCTTCTGCAATATATGTAGATCTAATTCAGGCACTTTATTATATAGTACAAGTTCAGTATACAACTTTAGTATATTTTGTCTAATCCCCTACTAATATTTTACTCTACAATATACATGAAACCATATCTACTGCGATGAATATCTTTATACCTGTCCATTTGTACATATGTATGAAAGTTTCTTTGAGGATTTTACCCCAACTTTTAAAATCCCCTTTAATCCCTATGTGTGCTTGCTCAATTGTGTGAATATACATCTTCAAATTTACTAGATTTTGCCAGACTGCTCTAGAAAGGATTTTTATTAATTTATACACCCACCAACATTGTAAAATATTTCCCATTTCCCTTATTGTCACCTAACTATACATTGTCAGAATTCTGAATTATTCATTAATCTGATGGATGTTAAACTAGTAGATCCACACTGTTTTAATGTGAAATTTCATTCGTAATAGTTAGATCATGTGTCCTTTTATATGTAAAAAAGAAAAAAAACTTTCCCTCTCCCATAATAAATTTATGTGCTTATATTTATTTCTAATAGTTTTTAAATGTTTGTGTACATACAAGTACTCTAAATTCCTAAATTCCCTTTTTGTCCAATAATTGTTAAAGTAGCTATAGATATTACACTTCAATAAATCATAGATGCATGTTGTAACCTAGGATACACAATAAAAATAGTGTGTCATATTTCTGGCATGATACAAGTTATATTTTCATTATGGTCAGTTCAAGATACACAGTTCCCATCATCTTCTCTGATGCATGGGCTATTCGAGAATAACACACCACAAACAAATTTGGTTTATTTTTAAAAGTGCAAGATTGGTTTCAGCTTTAAAATTAATTAGTTATCACCTTAACAAATAAGAGGAATATTTTCTAATGTTGTCAAAAGAAATACAAAAGACATTCTACAAAACTCAATACATGCCCTGGGGTGAGGGAAACTTTAAAAATTAGGACTTGAAAGAATTTCCTTAATCTGACAAACTGTTTCTACAGAAATCCTAAAGCAAACTATCATACTTAAAATTGAAATAGGGTAAGTTTTTCCTTTCAGGCCTAGAGCAAGACAAGAATTCTCTTCATGATGACTTCTGTTTGACATTATACTAGAAGTTTGAGTACAAAGGCAAGAGTGAATGTATATACTTATACTCAATTTCCCCATAACTCAGCAGTTCCATTCCTAGGAACTACTTATACCTGACAAATTTATATACACATATACCGAAAGACAATAATGGTCACAGCAACTGTATTTGTAATAGACTAAAACTAGAAGCAATCCAATTATTTGTCAAAAATATAATGGATAAATTATATTTGGAAATATAATGGAATAAAATATAATGGAAATGAAAATGAAAGAACATTTGCATCTGCTACATGCAAGAATGACAATTTCATAAGCATAATTTCAAGTGAGAGATGTCAGACTGAAAGGAATGTGTATTTCATATCCCATGTATATGAAATTCAGAAATATACAAAACTGAACCATGGTGTCAGAGACCAGAACAGTAGTCATCTCTGGGATAAAGAAAGGGTACTTGAAAGGTATTCAGACAGTGCTTCTAGAATATTGACAGGGCTCCATTTCCTGATCTGAGTAGTGTTTACAAGTATGTGTTACTATTTTTATAATGTTGTACAATCAGGATTTGTGAACCTTCTTGCATGTATATTATACACTTAAATAAAAAATTTATTTTTAAATTTTTGATGGAAAAAAAAACAGAAAAGGAAGAAAGCACTGTTATAGAAATGAGCACTAATAGCTTATACCCTAACAAGAAAGGAGAAACCCTGAAAAAGTACATTAACTCAAAGCAAATATTAATGATATGAAACTTGTTTAGTGTAGGAGAAAAATAGAATATAAGCCTATCATTGCATTGCAATATGTTAGGAGTTCATTTTAATATAGTTTGTCATATAGTTCTACCTTGTGGTAGAGATGGCTAATTGGTGTCCCTAAACCACTGTTCGTTTAGGCACAGGACCCAGAGACCAAGGAAAACATGGACACATGGACACCAAGGATAAAAACTGTTTTTCTCACCTCTGCTGCAGCTAGCAGGACCATGTGTCAACATTCTGCACAATGGAATGCGGACAGAAATTTTGTATGCAACATCTGGATCATGTTCTTGGAATATAAGCTCCCCTGTGTTTTCTCTGTGGCATGATAGCAGGGGCTGGAGCTGCCATCTTTCAACTCAGAGATAAAGCCATGTGTTGAGGACAGAAGAGCCACCTTAAGTGCCCTGTTTTGGCACATCTCCAAGGCTGTTAAATGAGAGAGAAACAATCTTGTTTTAAGCCATTGTTAAGTCGGATCATTGTATCTGAGCCAGATGGCCCACACAACCTTGCTGCCACTTAAGATTTAGTTTCATTTAATAGGCTTCTGGTTAAAAAGAAAGCAAAAATCACAGCTAGAACAGATGTTTTTAAGACAATAAGGTAAATTTAAATATAAAATGAGTATTAGACACTGAGTCGTGGTTTTGTTAGGTGTGTTTATTGTATGTGGTTGTTCTTGGGAGATTCATACAGAAATTTTTACATACTTAACTAATGGGTGGTGATGCAAGCACAGACATAATGTAAACGTGGCAAAATATTAATGACTGAAGCTGGGTGTTACATATATAGACATAGTTGTATTATTCGTGAATATTTTCTGTATGTTTGATATTTTTTACAATAAAATTTGAAAAGATGGACAGGATAGACATTTTGGTAGAAAAGTATACAGCTGGAGCTCATTGAGCACAAAGGCCAGGCACTAAGTACAACATGAAAGAACCATTCTAAGGAAGGACTGGGCCCTTCCACAGAGCTGATGTGTTTGCTCTGTGTTGAGAGTTTTGTTCCTAGACCAAGAAGCACATGCTTTCTTACAGAGATTAGCATGCAGATATTGGACAACTTTGTCTGTCTCCTTCTAGACCTCGGGTTATGGCAGAAATTAATCTGAAAATAGTATTTGACAGATATTAGGGTTCATTATTGAATGCACTTTATTTGCACACTTTTAATGCACTTTGCCTATCATCTGTGATTCATGTTGTATAGTGCAGTGGGATTTGTTTTAATTGTGGACTCTATAGCCCTACTATCTTCAGTGCAGATGTTATTGTAGGAATAGTTATAATAATTTCTCTTTATTTCTGAGGGTTACAGAGCCACATTACAATAGCAAAACTGTTACACAATCAATGAAATTAGAACATAGATAACCTAATGCAAGAATGAAATGCAGAAGAATCTCATTAATGTAAGCTCTATTAAGATATAATTTATGGAAATTTATTTAAATTGGACTGTGGACAATTACTCATTACAGTTCAATAGATCTGGCTTTTCTATCTTGAGATCAAAATATTTAATTCCGTAAGAAACTGCTTCCAGCCAGGTGTGTGTGATGACACTCGCCTGTAATCCAAGCCACTTAGGAAGCTGAGGTGGGAGGATCACAAGCTCAAGGTCAGCCTTAGCAGCCTAGCTCAGTGGTAAAGCACCCTGGGTTCGATCTCCAGTACCACAAAACAGAAAGAGAAAAGAAAGAAAGAAAGAAAGAAAGAAAGAAAGAAAGAAAGAAAGAAAGAAAGAAGAAAGAAAGAAAGAAAGAAAGAAAGAAAGAAAGAAAGAAAGAAAGGAGGAAGGAAAGAAATAAAGAAAGAAAGAGAGGGAGGGAGGGAGGGAGGGAGGAAGGAAGGAAGGAAGGAAGGAAGGAGAAAGAAAGAAAAGAAGAAAGAAAAAAAGAAAAGGAAAAAGAAACTACTTCTAGTACAGGTTTGATATAAATTTTCTTTATGTCTTCAGATCAGTATCTGTTCTGTTCATCCCTGTTTATATTTCATGGTTTAAATTTTTTTCAGAAAAGGAATTCGGAGTGTCCGATATCATATTGCCATGACTGGGCACAGTGTTTGCCAATATTATATTTACATTTATGGCAATTAATCAATAACTAGAAATCGTATGAATCAATATATAGAAATTTTTTAACAAAACAAAATAATCTGACTATCCTGTGGAACAGATAATTACTTAGTCTGCTTACTCTTAAATTGAATAGAAAATAATAACTTAAAGAAACACTGCAAAATGCCAACATGTTCTACCTATGTTCCATTATCAAATTAATGGTACCAAAAATTAGGAACTTTCATGTGAAGGAAAATTTTGTTACATCTTGTGTTTGAGGATAACAGCTTTTCCATTGCTTTCAGAAAATTCAGATTGAACATCATTATATTTCTACAGGACTTTTTAAAAAAGAACAGACAAGTGAGAATATCATTTATGTGTCTCTTTTATGGCTGAAATGTTTCTTTAACAACCTAATAATGAATTCCAAGGTAGTAGTCCTAATAACAAAATAATGAGGTGATGTCATGACCAAACTTAAGAAAAAAACATTTTAATGTTACAAAATTAGTACTTTAAATTGCCCTTTAGTTATTAAAGATTATAACCTCATTTATGGAAAAATGCATTAATTATCCATTTCCTCACATAATTAAAAAATACTATTTCAGGAAGTCAGAGTACTGAGATTAAATTAACTAGGTGCTAAATATTTCAGGCTCAAGTTACCTAATACATTGCCATCATCCACTGAAAATTAAATAAACAGCGCTACTACTGGTAATCCTGTCATTAAATTTCAAGAACTTATAGATGAGAATTTGAAAAAAAATGTTATCAGCTCCATAGCTTTGTTTCTTGAGGAGCACAACTTCAGGGTACAATTCAAAACTCTCATCCTCAGGCTAGTCAGTCTGGAAGGACATACATAAAATATTTACAAGGTCTATTTCATGCCAACAAATTGCTCTGGAGGATGAGAAGTGATGAGCTCCACTCTTCCTATATCTAATCAATGCCTAGATAAGGAAAATATCTTAGAATCCTGTTTATATTCCAGGTCCATAACTTACTATTCAGAAAGTTTATACTGTGATGTGACAAACAGAATCCTGATTCATTAGATTCAGAAACCTCATAGGGGCTAAGAAAATGACCGTCAACCAGAAACAGTTATTATTAATCTTCCTTGCAGATCATGTTTTTCACATCTGACTTCTGGATGATCTTCCTTTGTAATCAAAGTCCAACAATTTAACTTGATAATACTGAGTTTGCATAGAAAAACAAAGGGTTAGGAGTGCTGAGGAGCTAGTCCTATTTTGGTTTTGGTTTTACCAAAGTAGCTTATTGTTGAATATTATCGTTCAATATTATGTTGAAGCTTATCGTAGCCTATACTTTGAATATTATTTTTCTTTCTTGTCTTTTATTTTACAGGACTAATATAACATCTCACCTTTGGTTTAGAAGAAATTTGAATTTAGGGTTATTTGATTAAGCGCTATTTCAGTTTGATTTGTTTCATATGTAAAAACTACATATGTGTGAGTGTATATACATATATGGGGGTTGGGAACTGAACCTAGGGACACTCTATCACTGAGTCACATCCCCAATCTTTTCTATTTAATTTTGAGACAGGGTCTTGCTAAATTGACCAAACTGGCCTGAATTTGGAATCCTCCTGCCTCAACATCTTAAGTAGCTATAATTATAGGCATGTGCCACTACTCCCAGCTATGAAAATTATATTTATACAAAATTACCTTTAATCCCTGCCTAAGTAAAATAATCCTTCCATATTTGTAATTTCAGCATTCACACATCTCACCAACTGTAGATTAAAAATATTCAGGAAAAAATGCATCTCTACTGAACACGTGCAGGCATTTTCTTGTTATTATTCCCTAAACAAAAAAGTATGACTATTATTTACATAGCATTTACATGTTATTTTGTATTTTATAAGCAATCTAGAGATGATTAAGTATATAGGAAGATGTGTGTTGGTTATATGCAAATGCTACCCCATTTTATATAGGGGACTTAAATGTCTCTGGGAATGGGGAGAGGGGAACTAGGACCAATCCCCCATGGATACTCAGGGACCACTATATGGGAGTGAGAAGGCCACCACATTTGTCACCTTGCTCACCAGTATGGAGTTCACTAAAATGGCAGGTGAGACAGCTTCCCCTTCTGTCCATTTATTTCTTTATGGATTTCTCCTAACTCAGCCCAATTCCTCTACCTCCCTCCCCTAGCTACTGTGCTATTATGGTAGGTCTAAGTGTATAAAGCACTTGAAGAATTTTATAGGCTGGTCAGAGTATTCTACACACCTCTGTTTAAAATGTATACACATATGTGTGTGTGTGTGTGTGTGTGTGTGTATCTTCCAGATGTATAATTTCCCCTCAATATTTTCCTTAATTACATCTTGAAATATATTTTAAAATAATTTAAAAATGATTTCACTGAAAACTTGGACCTTGTAATAAATAATATTTTTCAAGTACTTTTCAAGCTACTTGGTTCAAGTATCTATTAAATATGGCCCTTAAACCATAGATTTCTTCTTCGAATGAAAGAGAATGCCTATGTTGTTAGCTTATTTTAGGATTTGTTTTAATTCGAAACGTTAGTGCTTGGAGTAGTGGACTGAACTCCCGTCCTTCCCTCCCTATTTTTAATTTTCAGGGACCAAGAAAAAAAGGAAATCTAAGTTACAAAAACAATAAACAACCAACTCAAACTTTAAAGGTAAGTAATGCTATTGCAAATTTGCTTTCTCTGCAAAAAAATAATAAGACAAATAATTTACAGAAATGTCTGTACGAGTCATCATAACATGGTTTTTTCTTATTTATCCGTAGTCGCAAATTTTATGTTAAAAACTTACATTACTTTGGGGGCCATCTGTTTTTATCCTCCTGTTGAATGATAAACTTTCTAAGAATGGGAAACAAGAACACGTCACATCTTACTTCCTGCCCCAGACCCCTATCCTGTTCTTGTTGCTGGGTATGTAATGAGCACCGAAATTCAGGGTCACTTCTAATAGTCAATAACAATTCTGCAACTCTCCCAGTCCATTTTAGTTCCTGTGGTCAAGAGACTTGTAATTGCATGACAGAAGCTATTCCACCTGCAGACACTGCCACTGCTCAGCAGTTGCATATTTTTTACGTGGTGAGGAAGAGAAGCCTGGGAGCTCTGCCTCAGTTGCCAAGTGACCTTAAGTCACTTAGTCTCTTCCTGTGTTGCCTCAACTTTTTCATGATGATATCAACTACTAAGATCTCAACAAATGCGGTTTTCTGGTTTTTTTTAAGTGATTGTGTTCATGCTCTTCCCCCAAAAGCTGATGACGAGGTGATTTTTCAGTCAAGGGTTCCTGTGGTCAGTGTCCTCCTCTAGGAAATATTCATGACTGAGCTATGGGTTTCCTGCTCTTTTTCTCTGACTTTGGATTATTCATTGATTTAAGATTGAAATTAGTGCCACCCAAACCCTAGCTTGTTGGTATTGACTTGATTTTACCACTCCACACAACTGATGTCCTCTCAAGCCCCTGCAGCCACCCTCCGGTGTATGCCAACTTTTCAGATTTTCTCTGATTGCTGGACCACTCAGTTGCCTTCACCTGTCCCTCCCTAGATTTTCCCCCATCCTCATCTTATGTTCTTCTGAAGGTCACCTACTCTTACACGCTCACTCTCCTCACTCCCGTAGTGAACTTCCATGAACTTCCAGCTTCCTACAGATGTGATGGCTACAGCCATCACTGTGCCCCAAAGACCTGACAAGAACAATTTAGAGGAGAAAAAGTTTATTTTTGCTCAGAGTTTCAGAGGTTCAGTCCATAGTCAGTCAACCTCATAGCTCTGGGCCTAAAGTGAAGTCGGACATCATGGTGGAAGAGTATGGTAGAGGAAACAGCTTAGTTCATAAGAGCCAGGAAACAGAGAGAGAGCTCGACTCACCAGGGACAAAATATAAACCCCAAAAGCACATTCCTAGTGACCTACTTCATCCAGCCACACCCTATCTGTCTCTATTTAAGACCTAATTAATCCATATCAGTGGTTTAGCCCACTGAGATTAAGGCTCTCAAAACCCAATCATGTCCCATCTGAACATGTCTGCATTGTCTCACATGTGATCTTTTGGGGGATACCTCATATCTAAACCATAAACTCCCTACTCAAAGATTTCTTCTTTTATGCTTTTTAAAGGCCATTGGGCTTATAAAGGAACTTATTTCAACAATTCCAGTTAAGAACTGAAGAGACAAATTGTTAAAATTAAGCAGTAACTAATCGCAAAAACCAAAACTAAATTACTCAAAGTATTTAAACTCCAAAAAGCTAGAGAATCCATCCTTGTGTCCCGGTGATATAATTCCTGCTCCCAATGATCTTGAACTCTGTCTACACTGGTAGTCATTTCCTCCAGTTGCCACAACCCTCAGTAGGATGCAGCTGAAATGCAGAGTGGGATGTGAAATCTGTACAGGCGTTAACAACCAGGACCTCTATGATCCAGTCACCCTTCACTCACTGTACCCAGAAGCAAATCCTACTGCATAGTGAACTTGCAGATGAATTGAAAAGGGGACATCTTATTACAAACAAAAACAAGCATTTGTTTGTTTTGGTTGGAAAAAAAAGTGTTCTGAATCATCTGAGTTGATATTTTTGGCCAAGTGTTTAGCCTTCCTTAGTCTTCCTCAGTTATTACTTCGCTTAACTGTGGTGGTCACAAATATATTCTTTGATTCTCTCTGTGGCAGATACTTTGGTAGATTTGATTGCTTTTTTATCCTTCTGTTTTGAAAAGTTCTAGGCATTTTTAGATACCTTTGTCTTCTTAGAATCTCCACCCCACACTGAGAAGTATTTCTAGGATTGACCATCAATGAGTGCTCAGAATAGTTCTGAAACTTCCACAGGAGCAAACTTTTTTATTCATTTTAGCTCTACATCAATGAATCACTTACCAATTGTACTCATCTCCTGAGACTGGCCTGTCTGCCCAGAGACAAAAACCGACAAAGCCATTGTCCTTTCAGTTCTTCTTGGTATTCATGAGCATTCCTTGGCAATCCTAATGCTACACATTTGGACAGAATGTCACTGCCTTCACATTATCTCATTTGTGCCTAACAGGTTAGGCAATTCTGACCTTATCTCCTGTCTATGACTGAAGAAACTTTAGCTCACAGTGATTAAGTAATTTACTTAAAGCCACTTATACAGTAAATAGCACAATTAAGACTAGAATCACAGCCTAAGGCTAATGTCTTTACACACGATTCTGCCAACTAAGTTTTAAAGTTTGTTTTATTGCCCCACTTCCAACTTATCTGAAAGGAGAAAACACCACACATGTAGAAGGAAGACTAGGAAAACATTTTCATCTTGAAAGGACTTGGCCACTATGAGAATTTAAAGTCTGGTCCATAGTGCAAAAATATTTAGGTCTTTCCTACTTCCAAAACTGTTAATTTCATGGAATGCCAATTACTGAGACGAACACAGGCAAATCAAAGTTCAATCTCAGGGGTCTTTGCTAGTCATGTTTCTATGAAACCTCTGATTAAAAACACACAGTGTAGTCAGAATCATAGCTTTTAAATGCTTTCTTTACTCTGCACTTGGCTCAGAATGTGTGGGAGTTCTATTATGTGACTAATGGGCAGTGTAAGTGGGTGATGTCACAAAATGTTGTACAAAAAAAAAACTTTCCACAAATTTGAGAAGACTGGAAAAGCCAGGAAATTATCCTGTGTGGCTGCCACTGCCATATGACCACAGACTCACTGGGAGACACTGAGGATTCTAGGATAGAGAATAAGAAAGAAGGAAAAGACCTGGGTCTTGTTATACATCAACAGCTCTGTCCTCAAAAGTCTGCAATTGCTCAGAACCTATAGAAAGTACCAAACCTTGCTAACACAGGATATTAAATTCATAACAAACTCATGCACACAAGGAACTCCTGCACACTGTATTAGGCACTCCTAATGAAGTATTGATGATCGAGTCCTTTGGTGAACTGAGCCATAATCACATTTTTACTGTTCTGAATGGTCCACATGAGGCAGTCCAAACATCCATCCAAGAACCCTTCCTGGGGACCTCAACAAGTACTTTCCATAAGAATTTCTCCCGGGCCCAGGCTTCATGAGTGAGGAGACAGAGTTTAGCAGCCAAAAATGAGGGATTAATATTTAATGTTCCTTGCTAAAGGAATTTTGAAAGTTTAATGTTTCATTTTCTGGTGTTTTCTATCTATATTTTGTGGTATATTACTTCAATCTCTGCACTAATAATATTTTTAACTCCTCTCAGTCCCCAAAGTGATGAATCGATGTTTGGAATTCTTTAGTCTTGAAATATCATCAATATTTGTTTTCTGCAACCATCTTCTTTCAAAGTTTATTGTCTCCCTTGTTCTTGTCTTCCCAGCTTCACCCTTACTATGTCACAGTTTGATTTTATGGGAAGAATAAAGAGTCCTGAAGTCCAGGCTCCTCACTGTGCTGTTGAAAGACATTCCATAGTTTAAAGGACACTAAGCACACTCTCCACTTGCACTTCCATAGAGCAGGTACAGAACACAGACATCTCAGGTGGAGGCCTCCTGCTCAGACTTCTACAGAGGCCTCAAGTCAACTGCACACAGGAAAACAAAACCTTCCTTTACTCTATTACACTTTAAGTGTGTTACTTGGTTTCTCCAAGTTTGGGGTACATTTTACACAGATCTTTAAAGGAAAAGCTGATTAGGTACTACTCAAGTACCACCAAGATGGAAATGAAAAACATGAACATTAGCAAATGGGTTGCTACTGGGCATGTTGGTGCACACCTATAATCCCAGCAGCTCAGGAGGCTGAGGCAGGAGGATCATGGGTTCAAAGCCAGTCTCAGCAACTTAAAGAGGCCCTAAGCAACTCAGAGAGACCCTTTCTCTAAATAAAATACAAAAAGGACTGGAGTGGTTCAGTAGTTAAATGGTTAAATGCCCCAGGGTTCAATCCTTGGTTTAAAAAAAAGGGGGGGGGGGGAGAAAACAAGAAAAAGAAAAAAAAAGAGAAAGGAAGAAAGAAAGAAAGAAAGAAAGAAAGAAAGAAAGAAAAGAAAGAAAAATAAGTGGGTTGCTAAACTGGTTACCTCAGAACCATTTTGATCTTCATATTAAAGAACAGAAACAAACAGTATTCATGACCAGCTGATGAAAGAGCCACATTGCTTAGGAGTCAAAAAAGCCCCCAATTATGAAAACAATAGCCTAAACAACTGCACCTATTACAGAGTTGAGTCAGCAGGAGGGGAAAAAATCCTTCTACTATGGCAAAAGTTGAGATATCACAGAAATAATTTTCTCCCTGCTCTGATCGTCCTGCCTCCATGTATATGCTAAAGAACTGCTAATTCCAGGTCTGAAATTTAAGATTAATGTGAATGGAAAGACTACACTTCTCAACTTTACATTTCTATAAGAATTGCAGTATAGTTCCATTCTGAAATTCATTTTGCCATGTATTTTGGCATTTTATTTTATTTAAGCATTTTATTTTTGTTCAGGACACTAAGATACAAGTCTAGAGAACAGAGGATGCCTGGCATGTCAGAGCCAGCCTTCATCATGCAAGAAAGGTAGCCAGTGCCAAGCAAGAAAATGGTTTATTTTAGAGAAGATAAGAAATGTAATCATTTCTTAAAGAAGGAGGTAAAGTTAGTAGTCAGTTTGTTTTTCTAAGCAGTTGAGAACAAGATCATTGATCAAAAGCAAAACCAGAATAGTCTTTATTTTTGTTCACATGAAGTGTACCAGGTGATTTCAGTCTTTTATACCCTGCTCAACTGTTAGATCTACAACTTCTGCTATTTCTACAGGTGCCTTTTCCAAAAGAATGTGTATTAGGAATTATGAATCTTCAGGCCAGTTATTCTATACAACTGGAAACTATCTCCTTAAAGTGTGGGCTAATACAGCTTTCTAATCATTAGAAACAATGAATGAAACTTCCTATGGAGTAACAAATTGGAACTTTTAAGCCTGTCTACAGTTATCTCAAATTCAGCCAAAATCCTACAGATAGGAAATGCCAAAGGAACAAAAAATATTTTAATTCAATAGTGGGATGGAACTATGTTTTCTTTTAACCATTATTCTTCCTTATTTTATAGCAAATTCTATGCCTCTTGATAATGTGGAAGTTGAAAACATAATGGAATACTCCCATTATTAATTTTGACCCTGTATGTGGTCAGAAGGTATGATTGCTTCAGATCCTATTAAGATACCCCTGTTTAAATTGATTTAAGTGCATTTGTACAATATATGCAGGAAGATGGGGTGCATGCCATCTTGGGATATGAGAAAGAAGAGAGAGTGAAGATTTTTCCTTAATATCTGCTTTAAAAAAATAAAGAGTAAAATAACCTGGAACTTTATCAGTAGTGACCAGAAAAGAAATTCATTGAGTTTTTTGGTTTATTATATCTAAATGTCAAGACCTAAAAATTGCCTTATTTAAAAAGTTATATCAAGGGATTCTAACAAATGCTTGAATGTTTGTAGAGCATTGTTCACAATAAACCAAGGTGAAACCAACCCAAGTGTCCATTTTCAGATGAATGGAGTTTTAAAATGTGGGATATATTACAAGGAATGTTATTCAAACTTAAAAAAGAATGAATTTCTAATATATACTACAGCATGGATAAATCTTAAAAACTTTGTGCTAAATGAAATAAATCAGACACAAAAACACAAGTATTGTATGCTTTTACTTATCTCAATAGGAAAATTCGTAGAGATGGGAAGCATGATAGAATTTTCAAGGTGTTGGAGCAGCAGGAAGAGTGGGAAGTTAGTGTATCACGTGTACATTGGGATGATTAAAAAACTGGAAATGGGTAGTGGTGAGAGTTGCCCCACATTGTGAATGTACTTCATGCCATTGCATTGAACATTTTAAAATAATTAAAATGGGTTTTTAAAAAGCCTCCAATAAAATCTGACTAGCATTTCCAAGATGAAAAAATAAATCATGTTCCAATCTAAATCATCTAAGAAGACATCCATTGCTTGACAAAATAATTTGTCGTACTTTTAAGTTTGGTATTAAGTTTGGTACGTAAGTACCAGGGTGGTGAAGAAGAATGTTTTCTAGTTGCTGGGCTATGAAGATCACATTACCTCTTCATGCTTTGGACATTCAGGGGAAGAGCTGTACATTTTTTGAAAATTGTCAATCACCCTGTATACCTCTTTGTGCCAGTAAGTGTTGTCTTTGAATCGCATGTTGGTTAACTTATGTCTTTTTCATGGTTGCCATAGAAACTGAGTAGTCATGATATTTTGAAAAGACTAGCAGAGAATGTAAGAATGTACAATAAAAGTTACCTTGTTTCGTGGTTTATAATTTCTTCCAGCTGTCTCCATTTGTGATGATTATTGTGTTCACATGGGGAATATAGATATACAACCAGAAGGGTTTCTGGTAACTATGGCTAGTAAGGGATCTCACCCCTAACAGACTTTCCTCCCAACCTATTTCCCTCAAAGATTTGTAATAGAAACACATGACACAAGTGGTATGTAAAGTTCAGGTGTTTTCAATTATTTCCCTCCTGTGATCAGCAGTCTCCAGATCCAAAACATGTTTCAGCTCAAAACATGTTGTTTTGAAGATGTTATATTTGAAGATTGTATTGTTTCAGGAAAATTTTCATCTGTATATCTTTGATTCATTGATGCTTCATCAATAATATCTCAGTTCTTCTACAAGTATTTCTTTGATTGGTGGTCAAAACTATAGTACACTTAAGTATTGCTTACTTAGATGAAGCATGCTCTTAGAAAGTGTATAACCTTTTGCCCTTGCAAAAGAGAGAAGAGTAAATGTTCCCCGCTGGGACTCATGGTAGATTCCTCGTCAGTTACCTCACCACAGAGCATTCCAGCACGAAGCCTCAACTACTTTCTTGCTCAGGGACTGTGGGTCTCTCTTGGATGGTGTAGGTTGGAGAAAGGAGACCCACTTCTGCTTCATTGGTTGCCTAAATGTCAAATTCAGGCCAGACTCTTCAGGGATTGGAAAGAATGTGTGTTTAGAGCATTTTATTTTGCTAACTTTCTATGAATGAAAGTTATAAGACTGATTTTTAGATTTGAGCAGTCCTGGATAGCAGTGAGCTTTGCCTCTTTATTATTACCCTTTATAGTTTTCAGGCAGCATGCTATTTACAAACTTCTTAAACCGGAGCACAATGGTTGGTGCATGCCTATAATCCCAGTGCCTCTGGAGGCCGAGGCAGGAGGATCATAAGTTAAGGCCAGCCTTAGCAACTAAGTGAGGTTCTAAGAAACTTAGACAAGACCCTGTCTCAAAATAAAAATAAAAAGGGCTGGGGATATAGCTCAATGGATAAGTGGTGCCTGGGCTCAATCCCCAAGTATCAAGGGAAAAAAAAAAAAAAACCTTACAGGAATTGTGGAAATGTTTTCATTAACATTTGAATGATCATTGTTCAATAACATTTACTTTAGGAAAACAAATACATCTACAGATAAATGAATTAAATGAATTATAACAAAAAAGAAATGAGAACTTTTACTTACTACTAAAAAACCCCCAGGAGGTGAACATTTTAAACATCACACCCCAAAACACACGCGCATGCACTATGGCTTTGGCAGGAAAAAGGGAAAGAAATTATGAAAGAGTAAACACTGTTCTTGTGGTAGGGTGTTTGGTTGTCAATTAACAGTGAGGAGGAATCCAAATTTTCAGAGTATCAAAGCTAGAGTTCTCTCAGGCAGTACTACTCTTAGCACTTTCTTTCAAATCCCAGTACAGGAGACATTAATATTTAACAATCTGAGAAAGTTTTAAATTTGTAGTAACAATGATGGCATTGAGGGAGATATTAGTCAAGGGTACAAAGTTTCAGTTAAACAGGATGAATCAGTTCCAGAGAGCTTTTTAACTGCATGGTGACAATAATTAACAGGTGTTGTATACTTTGAAAATTACAAAAAGAGAAGAACTTAAATGTTCTTACCATCAAAAAATAAATAGGTATGTGAAGTGATCGGCATTAACTTGATTTAATCATTTCACAATGTGTCTATGTCTCAGAATATCAAGTTGTACATTGTAAATACATGTACCAATTTGTCAATTATACTTTAATAAAGTTGGGGGCAGGGAGAAAACCCATATGACTTTGTACTTAAATAATGCAAGTTGTCACCACTCAATTATCTATGTTTATTAAGGTGCTGACTTAAAATGTATCTACATAGATATTAGTCCATTTTCTGTTACTATAATAAAATGCCTGAGACAGGTTAACTTTATATAAAGAAAAAGATATTAATTTAGCTCATAGTTTTGAGGTTGAACTTTTAAGATTAGGTGGTCCCATATGGTCAGTCCCTGGAGAGGGCTTCATAGCAGATGGTGTCACGATGACAGGAGTGTATGAAAGAGGAAGAGATCACATTTCAAAACAGGAAGTCAAAAAGCATTTAGGATTTAGACTCTTATAATGCCCTCTTGTGAGAACTAATTCAATGTTCCATGATAACAACCTTAATCCTTTCCAAGGACAGTGCCCCCAGTGACCTAAGAACCTTCTACCAAGCCCCACCTCTTATGGTACATGCCACCTCTTAACATTGCTATGCTAAGGATCAAAGCTCCAACACATGAACCCTCGAGGGCACAAAGACCACATCCAAATCACAGCAGAGATATTAATAATGTATTCCTATTTTTGCAATATATAATTTTGTTATATTTTTGAAGTTTTACTTTCCTAATATTTAACATCTCTTAGGCTAATGATATTGTCAGTAGGTTGAATCACTTGAGATTACCAACCTGTTATTTAAATTTTATGACACTACAAGAAAATATAAAACTTTTGGAGCTGTTTGGAAAAGTATTATCTGTCCTAAATCAGTTACATAAGTCTCTGTATTGGGTTCCTGGAAAAAAAAAAAAAAAAAAGGGAGAAATGATTTCTCTAAATAACAGGTAAGTACATGCATTACTAAGTAGCCAAATTTTGCTTTAGTATTGTATTAGGACAGATAGAAGGGAATGATGGGAACATGAGGTTAAGAGAAGAATTTTATAAAATGGGTCCACTGTGCTGATTCCCGCTTCCCAATGCTTGCTTTGCCAAAAAGCAATTTGTCTGCAGCCCCACCTGGCCTAAGTGGACAGGATATGTCATGTTCCTCAGCAAACTGAGGCGGGGGCAAAGGTCCTACAATCAGTTTGGGTAATGAATAATGGGGGCCAAGAAGATGGTGACTGGTTATCAAGGAGAGAACAAAGAGGTTGGTTCTTAACCTCTGTGATTGTGCTCCTGGGCATTCTGGGTTGCTAAGATTAACCTCCCAGTTTATGCTCCTTCATGCTCTCAGTCATGTACATGGAGAAGAAAGAGAAGACAATAATGGGAGTTCGGGGACCCAGCCTCTCCCATGGCCTTTTGGCTCCAAAGCCACACTGCTCTTTGGAGAAGTCTGTCTCTATCACTTTCTTAAATAAAACTTGCTCTCAGTGCTTGCCTCGGTGTTTCCTGGGTGCTTAAACACCGGGGAACAATGACCCGCTCCTGATCTCCAATGGACTGGTATCAATATCAACAGATTACAAAGGTCAGTAATAAAACTAATTTTGATCTGCATCATACAGTGTATTTTATATTAGTCAATGAATAATTTTAGTTCAGATTTAGAAGAGGAACATAGTAACCATGTTATAGTTTGGATGTGAGGTGTCCCCCAAAAGCTCATGTGTGAGACAGTGCAAGGTTTAGAAGAGAGATGATTGGGTTATGAGATCTGTAATCCAATCAGTGAATTAGTCCCTTGATGAGATTGATTATGTGGTAGCTGAAGGTGGGTGTGCCTTTGGGGTTATATTTTGAATCGGGAGATGGAATCTCTGTCTCTCTCTCTCCTTTCTGGTTATCATGTGAGCTGCTTCCCTCTGCCACACTCTTCTGCCATGATGTTCATACTTACCTTGAGCCCCAAGGAATGAGCCAGATGTCTGTGGAGTGGAACCTCTGAAAATGTGAGCCCACAAATAAACTTTTACTCCTCTACAATTGTTCTGGTTGGGTGTTTTAGTCGCAGCAGCAAAAAAGCTGACAAACAAACCCGAAGCATAACTCCTATAGAATGTTTTTCAAGTTCATGTCCTATACTGCCTGCTATGCTGAACACAGTCACAGGAACTCTGGGCTCAGGGGTGGGTGGGTGTGAGGGGGGAATTCACCCACTCCCAGGGAGGCTCATCACATGTTCACATCCACATCCTCCTCCCCAGAGGGCAACTGGGCTTCCTCACGCATCGTACTTAGGTTCCAAGAATGAATGTCCTAAGAAGCAAGTGGAAGTGACCTGTTCCTTAGGGTCTGGATGCAGAGACAGTGTCACTCTACTGTGTTCTAATGGCAGTTATAAAGCCCAGGTTCACAGGGACAGAACAGAGACCTCACCTCCCCATCAAAGGCCTGTCAAAGAATATTCTGTTTTAAAACCACTATTATATGTAAATCTTCCAGTAAGTACAAACCACCTTTCAACTTGAGACTGCCTTTGTAAATATGGGAATATCTGCTCCAAACTAGAAAAATAAAATCCCCAAATTGAGTTGGTGGACTCGCTGGATCCTGATGTTTCCAAGTATCACAGTGAAACAGGCAAGAAATTGTGGCCTCTTCTTTATTTGGGGATATATTGGAAGTTTAACTGAAGAAAAGGAGGAAACATATTTCCCTAAAGCAACAATTGGCTGTAGAGATTATAAATTGTCTCAGTTACCTCTTGTGCTACCTTTTCAGGGACACTATATTTTCCTCTTTAAATCACCAAATCCATCTGGATTCTCTGGATATGCTATGAAAGGCATGTACTTGTCTGTTTAGTTTTATTTATAAGTTTATTTTTCCTATTAAGCATTTTTATCATCAGGTATTTTTTGAGTATCTGTTCTACTAAGCACTGGAATAAAAACGCATGGTTCATGCCTTCGTGGAAATCATAGATTGATGGGAAACATACTTGCAACCAGATATTTGAAGAATCAAAGAAATACTATGATAAAACTAAACAAAATCCTGTAGGTTCTCTGGATAATGAAGAATTCCAGAAAGGTGACAGGGAACTGATTTTTGAGAGATGGGTAAAATCTTTCAGGCTAAAGGAGAAAAGAGCTGATCAGGACACACAGCAAATACATGCAATGCGCTGGGCATTTTGAGAAATAACCATGTGTGTTGGTGTATATAGAATATGGAACAACAGAGCAGGGATAAGGAGTTGAGGCTAGAAAGGTAGATTCGGCCAAATCGTGAGCACCATACTCTGGGCCAGGTGTTTGAACTTGCTTTCACAAGTTATAGATGGGAAATGATTACTCACGCTCCATTGAAATGGGGCTATCAATTGGATAGTAAGAGATGGAGATAAAATTTGTTCCATTATAATATGATCATTACTTTTATTTTTTAAAAAATCAATTTTTCTAAGCTTGTTTTTCATAATACATGCTTTAAAACAACCCCATTCCCATAAAAAAGCCAGGCACTGTGGCATACACCTGTAATCCCAGTGACTTGAGAGGCTGAGGCAGGAGGATCACAAATTCAAGGCCAGCCTCCACAACTTTGTAACACTGTTTTAAAACAAAAACAAACAAACAAACAAACAAACAAACAGTGGGCAGGCAGGGGATAGCTCAGTTGTACAGAACTCTAGGGTCAATTCCCAGTACTACAAAAAACCATAAACAACAGAAACAAAATTTTTCAATGAGAAAAAAATATGGATTAAAGCATTTCTAGCTATACATGTATAGTTACATTGATCACATATAGTGTTTGCTAATATCTAACTTTAGCTTCAAAGTAAATGTCTGTCCTTGCTATTAGCATAGGCCTCTTAAAATTCTTCTCACCTTTATTATCTACTATCAGGATGAAGAAAATATAAAATTCTCAAAGCAGTCATGGTTTGAATGGCAGCTCTCCCCACCCAAAAATTCGGTGTTAAGCCAATATCTCCACAACGCCACTTGTGTTCATTAGTAACTGTTACATATTGTATAAACTCCATTATGAAAATACACTATAGAAAAATCGCCATATTCAAGGAGTTGTAACGGGAGATAAGAACGGTGGGAGCAGGAGGTTAAGAGAAGAATTCTATAAAATGGGCTCACTGTGCTGACCCCCCACATGCTTTCTTTGCTAAAAGCAGTCTGCATGCAGCTGACCTGGCCTCAGGGGACAGGATATGTCACATTACTCAGCCAACTGAGGCAGGGGCGAAGGTCAGGCAGGCAGTGTAGGTTATGAATGATTGGGGTGGAGAGAAAATGACTACTGGTTATCAAAGACAGAACAATGGGCTGTTAACCCATTGTTCCTGGGCACTCCAGGTTGCTAAGAGTAACCTCCATGTCCCTGCTCTTGGTCACGCATATGGGAAAGAAAGAGAAGACAATAAAAAGAGGGATTCTGGGGTCTATAAAAGAACAAGACGCAGCCCTCCCGTGGACACCCACTCCAGGGCCCCTTTTCTTCAGGGAACTGCTCTCTGTGCTTGCTTGGGCATTTTTCAGGTGTCCAGTCTTCAACACTGGGGAACAAGCACCTGTTCCTGATCTCCAAGTCCGGTATTAGAGTTGTCTCAGGAACTCAAGAGAATTATAAAGGAGGATGATTGGAGGTATGAACCTAAAATAAAAATTTGGCTTGAATCACCATTCTGTGTAAATTTTTCAGGTAGACTTAGTGGAGCAGGAGGAGATATTCCAATCTTAAGAAGACCTCTGACCAATGTGTTAAGATTGACCCATTTGCTTTTCTAACCTTTTCCTGCTGGTTTCACCATAATGAAAGCCTGCTCCACTTAGCCCACACACTGTTCAGGTTCCTACAATGGCTGCTACTCCTTTAGTTTGATATCTAAGGTGATATCTAAAAGACATCATCTTCCCACAGATTCCTAACCACTCCCTTCGATATTTATTTGCCCTATCTCCATTAGTACCTGATTTTTATGTAAATTAAGTATAACTTCCAAAATGTTTCTAAGGACTCCAGCTTGCCAGGGTTACCTTATTTTACAATTCTAAAAAAAAAAAAATTTTTGGCTTGTAACCTGCCCCTGTCCCCCACCTCATTGTCTCTTCCTGTAGCTCTGGGGATTGTTGATTCTTCAGGGAGTTGAGTTTCCCTGGTCACGAATGACCTTCTGCTGAGTTCTCCATGGCCTGTTCTTGTCCTCTGCACACGCGGTCCTTTCTCTATAGCACATTTCATCTGGGTGGACAATACATGAGTCCTCCACACCCCAGAGTGTTTTCTTCCTAAGACCGGATATGTCCAACACACATTGCCCCAGAGCAACAGAATTTAGCAAATAACAGAACTGAATGTTTAACATCTCTGTTCTGAGTTTCTTTGGGAATCTGTCTAGAATCTTCTCAGGGACTTTGCATGAATGCATAATGCTCCATTCTCAGCCTCATTTCCGTAGGTTTATAGTCCAGTTCGAACTCCACCCTCTGACCCCCCTACCACCACCACCTCTGTAGACTTTCCTATTACTTCTCATTTAGAAAATGTATTTTATGGTATTTTGATTAAATTTCTTTATTCCTTGTTCAAAAGTAGCACAGCTTTCAAATTCTTAAAGGAATGTCTTCTGCACAGTTCATTACACTGATGGCCCCATTCTCTAATCAACATTGAACTTCATCAGTATAAAATGGTGCCTAGAACCCAGGTTTCTAAGAAAAAGGAAGTTGACAATGTTTTAGGGTCTTAAATGTTATTTGGCCATGTTCCCTAATGGTGCAATTTGGCAATTGTTTTAATGAAAGGAGAGGAAACGGCACTGATTAAGCACCTGCTCTTAACCAGCCACCAAACTAGATTCTTCAGTTCTCCTCGCATCTGCAGGCGACCTTAAGGATTCCTAACAGCAGCAGCAGAGCTAAATGGAAGCTCGTCCATCTTCATCTGGCAAGTGCTCTGGGGTTCACCTTGGCCAACTGTCCCCTCCATTTCCCTTTCATAAAGGCGTTCCACTTTGCCTACTGGCACCTGGGAGTAAGCTAATCAAAGATGAGTCCATAAGTAATCACCCTGTATCAGCTGGGAATCTGTTAGAAACCCTTCATTTTAGGACCTACCCCAGACCTACTAATTAGAATCCACATGTTTATTTTTATTTTTTATTTTTGAAACTGGGGATTGAACTTAGGGGTACTCCGCCACTGAGCCACATCCCCAGCCCTATTTTGTATTTTATTTAGAGACAGGGTCTCACTGAGTTGCTTAGCACTTTGCCCTTGCTGAGGCTGGCTTTGAACTCTCGATCTTCCTGCCTCAACCTCCCAAGTTGCTGGGATTACAGGCATACGCTACTGTGCCTGGCTTAGAATCCACATTTTAATTCTGTTCCTGGGTGGTTAATGTGCACAAAGTTAGGGAAGCACTAATCTACTCAGTATATTATTAGGGTCACAGAATATTTATAAATACTGATTAAGGTCCATACTGAACTGAGTCTGCCCTTTAAGCATTAGGGGATATTGATGACCCTATATCCTCGGAAGAAAAAGAAAAATAGTTTAATAGAGCTGTAGTAAAGAGAGAGCAATGGCTTTCATCTGGAATTAAGCCCTTTGCAAAAGGTTCATGAGTGATTTCACGTTTCCAGTTCCCTTTCACATCTCTATAAAATAAGGTTTCCTTTTTCTATAGTAGTTTAAATGCTTTCCTTCTAACTTCCATTTTGCTTTTTGCCCTGCTGGGGATCAAACCAAGGCCTCCAGCATGCTGGGCAAGGGCTCTCCCACTGAGCTACATGCCACCCCTTCAGTTCTAACTCTAATGAACTGACCCATTCCACATAGATAATAGATTTGTCACTTTTGACAGTTGGTAAGTAAAAAAAAAGAGCCTCGCTCAGATTCACTGAGTATTTCAGAAATGATACCCTCAAAGGAGGTATTGCAAACTTCATTTATGTTAGGAAGATTTTAGGACTGTAAGTAAACCCACTTTGAACTTGCCAAATAGAATTTTTGCTACTTCTCTTGCAACTGGTGAAAACAACTAAACAACTAAACAAAACACAACAAAACTCCACTGTGGATGTCTATCTTTATTCACAGTGTTCCTTTGCTAGCTGTGGATTTATTTGCTTATTTCTTACTCTTAAAAAGGGAAGGATTAGAGAAAAATAAAGGACAGCATTAAAGAAAAATAAATCCACATTATAGGCTTATCCAAAACCTTCTAATGTTCAACAATTTGGGGGTTGGGGGAGTAGAGAGTTCAAAAGAATATTTGTTAAACCATTTTTGTATTTAAACTTGAACTTGTTTGAAAAGAAATAAACTTTCTGGCTTCCTTTAGATTTATCAGTAAAGTTTGCACAGTCTCCCTTTGGTATCGAAATAAATCTTTCTAATCTGTGCTTTCAAATTAAAACAATAAATATATAGGCACATCATAAAGATTTTGGAAGCTATACAAAGAAACATTTGAAATCAGTACATCCAGTCCTTGTAAGCTGGTGTTTTAATCAGCTTTGCACAGCTGTGATCCAAATACCTGACAAGAATGACTTGGAGGAGGGAAAAGTTTCTTTGGGGTTCATGATTTCAGAGGTTTCACTCCATAGACTGCCAAGTCCCTTTCTCTGGGCACAAGTGAGGCAACACATCACGGGGGAAGGACCCAGCACAGTAAAGGAAAGCTGTTTAACTAATGGCAGCCAGGGAACAGGGTGGGGGGTGGCGAGAGGAGTCCAAGGGGAGGATGCACCCTTCTAGGGTACCCCTCCAGTGACCCACCTCCTCAAGCCACACCCCATCTGCTCACATATACCACTCAGTCAGTCCATCCAAGCTAGGTTGAACTGAGTATGTCACAGCTCTCATAATCTAATCACTGTACCTCTGAACACTCCTGAATGAACAGAGGAGCTTTTGGGTGACACCCATTATCCAAACCACAACACCTCGTTTCTTGCTTCTTTCTATTTTTCAAAGGTATCATTGTGTTTTCTTTTTTATAATTTCATTATAAGTGATAGTGCATGTTGCTTCAAGTACTCAAATCTGCCATTAGATCAAATGTCTCATGACATCTGTCCATTTGCTGATGGGATATCTAAATTATTTCCCAGATGTTCATTGTAAATGCCTCAAGAAACATTCATGCAAATTGTTCTATATGTGGGATTATTTATTTGGTGTCTAAAATTGCTAATGAATATTTTAAAAGTAAAAATATTAGAAGAATTTGACTTTATTGAAACTAATTGGATAAAGTATAGATATTTTCTAAATTATATCCTCCATTTTCAACTTCTAATTTTTATAATTTCCAGAAGGAAAGTTTAAAAGTTATTATCCAGAGAAATCAAACGTATGTAATGGGTTGTTGTTTTTTTTTTTTTCCTCTCAATTATCTGGTAAGTTTGAGGAAAATCCACTTATTGCCTGAACTTTGATTTGCATAAATACATACAATCTTAAGGATGAGTCAGTAAGTTAAAGCTCTTCATATAGTCCTCTAAGTCACATGTAGCCAGCCTTTCACACCACATCAGGAGAGACGTGTTTTAACCAAGGAGTTAAAGGCTAGAATTCATATTCTTGAGTTTTTCTGCCCTTAAGAACCTAAAAATTCTTTATGGCTGAGTAGTATTCCATTGTGTATATATACCACAGCTTCTTTATCCATTCATCTGTTGAAGGGCAGCTAGGTTGGTTCCACAGTCTAGCTATTGTGAATTGAGCTGCTATAAACATTGATGTGGCTGTGTCACTGTAGTATGCTGATTTTAAGTCCTTTGGGTATAAACCGAGGAGTAGGATAACTGGGTCAAAAGGTGGGTCCATTCCATGTTTTCTGAGGATTCTCCATACTGCTTTCCAGAGTGGTGGTACCAATTTGCAATTCCACCAGCAATGTAAAAGTGTGCCTTTTTTCCCCAGCCACACCAACATCTATTATTGTTTGTGTTCTTGATAATAGCTATTCTAATTGGAGTAAGATGAAATCTTAGAATTGTTTTAATTTGCATTTCTCTATTTAAGCATTTGCAGATAAATGGATGGAAATGGAGATTATCATGCTAAGTGAAATAAGCCAAGCCCAAAAAACCAAAGGCAGAATGTTTTCCCTGATAAGTGGATGATGATATATAATGGAGGTGGGGGATGGGGGTGAGAGAAGAATGGAGGAACTTTAGATTACGTAGAGGGAAGTGAGAGGGACGGGGGAAGGAAAATGGTGGGATGAAACAGGCATCATTACTCTATGCACATGTATGATTACACAAATGGTATGCATTTGCATGGTGCTCAACCATAGAAACGAAAAGATGTACCCCATTCGTGTACAATGAATCAAAATGCAGTCTTGTAAAAATAAAAAAAAATTTAAAAAAAAAGAACCTAAACTTCAGCCATTCATTCCTAGAGACCCACATTGGTATGTCTGAAATCCATTTTATTTTCTGATGTTTGTCCCTTTTATGTGGCATGTCGAAATCCAAGGGAGGGAGAAATTCTCAAACAACTGATGAGCAAACACCCTGGAGTTAAAAGGAAAAGAGTCCCAGGTTGAGTGGCCGTGGTTCACAAGCCCTGGTCACTGCTTTGCTGGTGCTCACCTTGGAGATGCGATGCCAGACTGGATGGGTAACTAAGCGAGCAGGCGTTCTGAAGCACGGTGGCCTCGCAGCATTCTTTTCTGCCAACACAGAATTTCGGGGCTTCAGAATGCTGTTGACAAATGATAATTAATTTAATTGTGAACAGCTGTTCCTAAGCCTGTGCCTCCTCACTTGAGGAGACAGGATGCAGTCACCCCGCCAGGCACAAGGGTGGCAGGAGGAACTCCAGGAACACTCTGTGCTTGTTTAGGCAGGAGAGGGGCTGCTTCCAGAAAAGAGACAATTCGATTGTGCCATTTCCTCTTTGTTTTAAGAGGTGACATTTGTCTCCAGCTCTTGGGAACATTATCAAAGGAGCTATTCAAAATGTAACCAATTTTGTTCACAAGGAAAAGAGATAATCCCAAATCATTACAGATAGCACAATGGGTCAATGGATAAGTACTGAATAGCTCCCTGTTTTGGGTTAATCTTAGGGTTTAATTTCTGCCTCCTCATGAAAGTAAATTGACTGTCTTAGAACTTCAGTGTTATCTCAGACAACTATTAAAAATGGAATTACTGGAAAATGTAAAATTAAAGCTGATGGAGACTGTTAAACCTGCTGTGGTTCTGGGATCCACATGTAATCTCTTTTGGTCTCAATATGTTACCTTCTGTCGACGCTTGTCAATCTCAGCTAATTAATCAACTTATCTTGTAACTGTCAAATGTGTACATACAGAAGACTATCATTTTAGAGCCTGCAGTTTAAAATAGAGAATGAGGAAATCACTTCTTTGTTTTTTGTATGCATTTCACTCTCCGACTCATTCTGAACTATCTTCCAACTTGGTTCACTTCTACCTAATCATCCATAATTAGCTTTTTTCCATTACTTCCAGGAAAAATACTGCCAAAGAAACTTGGGTTTCAAAGAAAATTATTGCTTTACTGAGCATCTTTAAATAGAAACCCAGAGGAATTTATTTTTTCTTTCATATATATACATACATATGCACACAAATGCACACAAAATCACATATTATCATATATATATAAATATATATATATGATGGGAGACCACACACACACATCAATGACAGATAAAGATATATACAGTATATATAGAGGAGACAATATGATAATATATGCCAGTGACCTAAGTGATAACATGTCAGTTACCTAAGTATGTACCCACTGACTTATTAAGAAATTAAGTAGTTAAGTTTTCATTTGAAGGAAGTATTGAAAACTCTCACTGCTCAAAAATCTCTCTACTGTCACAGCTGTCACAAGAGATACCTCTTTTAAGGATTTAAAGGTTTCTATTGACATTTAATCTATTGTCTACTAGGCTCAGCCTAGCAGTGAAAAGTTCTAGATTTTATAGAATCATCCTGATTTCAAAGCACATTCTATTGTCATTAAAACATCAAAATTTCTCCAAAAAATTATAGCATTTGTGCCCAAACTCTGTTTCAAGCTGCATAGAAATCTGGAAGTTGACTTGAAAGTGTCTGAACCCATGTATCGAATGGTGGTTTAGAAAATACTTTGGTCATTGTACATGTGATCCAGAAGAGTAGGATGTGAAACTATTTGTAAGCCATAAATCCAATATAGAATGATTTGCTCATTATGTCACAGGATCTGTTCCCAGAGCTGGGAGATCTTTGATTGGATCCAGAGACAGAAAACAGACAAAAATCTCTGACTTCATGGAGCTGGTATTTTAGGGATGGGCGACCAACAATGAACAAAGCAAGTAAGTACAGTCACATGGCATGTGAGAAGGTGGTGAAATGTTGGAAATTAAAACAGAGGAGTGTGATAGGGAACTGCTGGAGTAGGTTCACAGTAAACCAAGGAAGGTGATACCAAATGGGTGACACGTCAACCAGTGCTGGAGAAGAGGAGGGAACAAGTTATGAGGGGACATGGAGGCAAGAGTTTCATCAGTGGGAATTGTAAACTTGAAGACAAGTGGGAAGAACAGGAAGTATATGTAAAGAGCAGTATGACTGGAACTTGTGGGTATGGGGAGAGAATAAAGTCAGATCAGATGGGCAAGTGGTAGAGCAGGTCATGTAGAACCCTGCAGAATAAAGTACTTCAGTAACTTCACAAATCTCAGATACCTGTGAGGAGGGGATCTTCATCCCATGGATGATACACATGGACCAATAGCCCCTCAGGGCTCAGCTAACCCAGCTGTTATCTGCAGATTCTGAATCATTTAAGGACAATAAGGACATATCTGAAAGTACAATAATACAAGGCAGTGCCACATGAGTAACAAAGTGCTATCTAAAAGACTGTAGCATAGGGGAAAAGCAAGCATTGAATTCAGGAAAGGATTTGAGGCTGAAGGGAGAATGGGACCAACAATCCTCAGTATTTGAAAAGGGAAGCACAGCATAGGACAATTCTGCAAGAGCTAAGGCAGAAACCCGCAGGTCTGTTAAGCAGACAGAGGACTTGGGTTTTTGACTGCAGAACAAGATCAGACGTCTCCCCAAGTCTTACCATGTCTTCTACCACCCGCTACACCCAGGACTAATGCTAAGTCAGTCAACATTTTTAACAAATCCAGGAAGAATCCTCTCTTCAAGAAACTTTACTTTCATCTGTTAAAAAGTTGCATCAAACTGATTTAATGAGAACAAGATGCTTTACTACCATCTGCCAGAAAATGATAAAATACAGAAGTCTACAATGAGAGAGCATCCTCTCATTTGTGCTCTGCCCAAACCATATTAACCATTCACACAGGAACACGTGTGACTGAGTCCACGCAGAAGCTGTTTAATCTGAGGTTGATCAGAATGACCAGGAAAAACAACAACAACAACAACAACAACAAAACTCAGGGCTGTATTCTTTGCTTCCATTACACATATCTGTTCTTCCACCCCTTCTGGGTCTCCATGCTTGTTGCCTCTCCCAAGACAGATTTTCCAAACTTCATTTACTTTTCTCCTAACTCAAATCTCCTTCCTGAATCCTTACTTTTAACTAGCAACTCATCTTTGAACTTTTCTGTCTTCTGGCTCATTATTCTCTATCTTCACCCTCCTCTCCTGTCTCAGGGGAATGGGTTGCCCCCACTACATTCTACCAGCAATGTTATCCCCGCCAATCTCCTCTAGGAGAGTGCTCTATTGATTCTACTTCTAGGACGTCAGTTTTTCCCTCTCTGTTGCCTCCTTCTCCTTAAGTCCAAAATGCTCTCAGCTCCTTCATATGTTAAAATAAACCATAACTTTTCCTGCAACCACACTTTTCCTTCAAGATGTCTTTACCATCTCACTTTCTCCTCATTGGCAAATTTCTAGAAAAAAACAATGTAACATTTCTCCATATAAAAGTTTTGGGTTTCTCATCAGATTAAAAAAAAATTCACATCACTTACATTCAAACTTTTCATGTGATTTCAGGAGCTTCATGGATCTCTTGAAGCCTATCTCTTGACTCTCCAAGAGTCTGGGGATGGGCGTAGAAGGAATATGTTACACTGACTTGGGGAAACTCCCATGTTGTGGTGACAATGGCCTTAGATGAGTCTGGCCACTGGTAGTAGCTGCATCTTGGCTACTCATTAGATTAGCTCTGAAATCATGAAATTTTAAAAAATTACTTCTGGGAATCAGTCTAACATGAAAACTGAGACCATAATCCATTCTCAGTTATCCAGGGTTGCATTTCTGGTTTCCAGTCAGGAACACTGCCCACCTAGCATGCTCAACATGGTTTTAAAGTCATGGAAATGAAGAATCCAAGGAGATCAGAACTGGGAAAACCCTTAGGAATGTAATTCGCAGAGCTCAGTTCTTCCCATTCAAACCAACTGCCCATTCAGTTTACAACCACTTTATTCTCCATTGCCTTATCTGTAAAATTGGAGAGCAGAAACACACACATGCTAGGCAGCTGCTCTACTACTAAACTTCATTCTCTACCCAAAACACATTTTCATATGCAAAAGGATCCAAATATTTGTGTAACTGTATAAAATTAGTGTATGACAGATGCTTGATGAAGTAAAGAGTTATGCTACTCTGGCTTTCCAAATTTTGAGAAAACCAAGCTGATGGTAGTATTATTAAATGGATACAAATGTTGTTTGCCTTAGGTTTCCTTTTTTTTGTAAACAAAGTTATTTTGGGTACAAACCACACAAAAGAAGAGCATGTGCAATTGTTTAACCATTTTACATTGATTTGTAAATATATTTCCTCACAACTGTGCCCCACTTTGTTAAATATTCAGTGAAAGCTTTGATTCCACAATAGGATCTACGCCCAACCACAGTAATACTATTCCCTGATTTTGGAGATAGTTCCCAAAAATGACCATTTTATTTAAGTTAACTATTAAGCTAACATGACTTTATCATTGTTTGTTATTTTGTTGTAACTATTATGACATACAAATACACCAAACAAATTATTTAAGAAATGAGCAGTACAAAGTTCAAGTCATTTTAGAGAATATTCAGAAATCATTTTCTGGATTCATGAACAGTAGAATTTTATATTTACAATAACTGTAAATGTTTTAAAATTTTTAAAAAAATTTAAAATGTGAGAACACTGTAATTTCAGTAGCAATATAATAATCATATGGTAAACATTTTTAAAAATCCAGTAAGAGCTATTTAAAATAAGATTTGTTTTCTACTACAAGTTTTAAAAATCCATGAAAATGTAATCTAGATCATTCTCCTGCCTTCAGGAAGGGCCACATTTAACAATAACTTAGCCAGATGTGAGTTCTTCTCTTTATAAAGGGAAACCTCCATAAGAGATTCTATCATTTTTCCTTTGCCTCACTGGCAAGAACAAAATCAACTTACAAACAAAAACAAACACCATGTTTCTTCATGCTCCTGATAAAACTGAAGAATTTATTTTCCCTCACCTTTTGTATTTTGAAAAAGCATGATATTAAGTGCTCCTAATGGAATAATCTGAAATTCTTCTGCTAAGTCAAGTGAGTCTAATGCTTGACATTTCTCAGGTACAATTAAATCACTACAGTTCTCTGTATCCTTCACTTGTACCTTATCACACTGCTACCTAGCAATTGGCTCACCACCCCTGAGCAAAATACAGCATTTTCCCAATCTTGAAAGGTGAGGCAAACACTTTAAATGACTACCTGCTGTGGTTTGAACAGGAAGTGTCCCCCTAAAAACTCCTGTGCTAATACAGGAATGTTCAGAAGTTAAATGATTAGATTATGAGGGCTATAACCTAATTGGTCCATCCTAGTTTGAATGGACTGACTGGGTGGTATGTAGGCCAGTGGGGTATGGCTGGAGGAATTGGGTCCCTGGGAACAAACACTGGAAGGGTCCATCTTCCCTGAAGCCTCTTCCCCCTCTTTCTCTCTCCTTCCCAATCACCATGGGCTGAGCTCCATTGTTCCACCACTACCTTCTGCCATGATGTACTGCCTCACAAGGCCTTATAGTAATGGAGTCAGGCCAATCATGGACTGAATCTCTAAAATCATGAACTAAAATAAACGTTTCCTCCTCTAAGTTGGTCTTGTCAGTTATTTGGTCACAATGACAAAAAGTTGGCTAACACAATACCCAAATATCTTTTTCCCCTCTTTTTAAATGTAGCCCAAATTTATATGGGAAGGGTATATTTCCCTAAAATTTTGCAAGTGAGATGTAAAACATTGCTTTCAGGAAACCTTTCTAGATAGAGGTGACATGCTCTTCTTTGTCCTTTCCTGTTTCTGGCTTGTAACATGGACATACTATCAGTTCAATTACTAACAATCATATTGAACCAGAGGGTGGCCATAGAAATGAAAGTCACATGCTTAGGATGATAGATAAGAAATAAAAAGCTTGAATCTCTGATATTATCTTAAACCTCTCACATATCTCTAGATTGCTTAAGAGAAGTTCACTTCTATCATGTTTAAGTCACTGTTGTTGGTTTGTTGTTTTTTTTCTTATTGTGATGGAGCTAAACTTGATCCCAACTGATACACAGAGATGGTCTGAACATTATAAGGTAAGAGAGCAGTTGTGAGCTAATACTCATCCATCATGTTCTTAAGACAATTATCAGAACACATTCATGGAGAAGCAGCAACTTCGAATGAAACTTTAAGATGGGATTATAAAATACTACGAATTGGCTAGGGTTGTGACTCAGGGGTAGAGTGCTTGCCTTACATGTGTTCAATCCTCAGCACTGCATATAAATAAATAATAAAATAAAGGTCCCTCAACAACCAGAAATATATATATTTAAATAATTTTTAAAATTTTTTTAAAAATATTATGAATTGGTTTAAGGATTTCTTAACATGAAAAGATTAAACTATAGACTAATCAAATGAAGAAAACAACTTGATAAATTTATCTTCTGAACCAGAGGAACTCTACCCATAAATGTAACTTTCTTGATTCTTAATACTTTCTCCATCCTCTGATCATGTTTGTGCATTTCTCTCACTATTCAAGAAGTAAATGAAATTGTAGCCTACCATTGACAATATATATGCTAATAGTAGTTTATTGTTACAGAAAATATTAATGCTAAGGGGTAAATTTTAGTTTCAAGAAAACATTTTACTATATATCCAACACTTTCTTTTTAAATAAAAATGGTTGGATTTTTTATAATAATGTAAGAGATAAAAAGTACTCTATATCATGTAGGTGAGTTCAAAGCAGCATTGATTTTGCATTAGCAAATAATTGGAAATAACCTAAATGGTCTGACAACAGAATAGAGAATCTCTGGTATCTCCTTATGATGGAACACTGTTACCAGTAATAAAAATGAACAACTACACATAAACCTTAGATGAGTATCACAGACCTGATGGAGCTCAAAAGAAGCCAGGGACAGAGGAATACACACTGCTTATAAAAGTTGACAAAACTGTCACCAGTGTTGGTAGTTAGAATAATGGTCTCCTGGGTGGGAGGCAGTGATTGGGAGACAGGTGGGGTTTCTAAAGAAATGTTAAGTTTCTATTCCTTCAGCTCCAGTTCACTTTGTAAAAATAATAAGCTCACATTGTAAAAATGTGTTTTATGATTTTTACTTTTATGTATATAAGATAGATCTCAATAAGAAGACTTTCTTTCATTAAGTTTAATAAACACACAAAAAATACCACTTAATTCTGATTTTCCTAGCCTTGCTGTGGAATCCAGTTGAGATGTCAGAATATTCCCCATCTGCTTTGGTCTGAACGTATCCCCAGAATTAATGTGTTGGAAACTCAATTACCAGTACAGCAGTGTAGGAGATTGGGAACAGTGGTGTATGGGTCACACCAGCTCCATCATTGTGAAGATTAATACGATTATGAGAAGGCCCCTCAGCAACGGGTTCACTCTTGCCCTCTCATTCTCTCACCTTCCATCATTAATGACACAGCAAAAAGGCTCTAAAAGATGCTGGCACCTCAACCTTGATCTTCCCAATCCCCAGATCTGTGAGCAAATATATTTCTGTTTATTATAAATTATTCCATCACGAGTATTTTGCTCTAGTAGCACAAAATTGTTCCCTGCATCCACTAACCAGGATTTTGAATGATAGAATAATAATGGCTTTATTTTCTGGTTTTGTCTCATATTTTGTAAGGCAACTATGCTCACCACCATACTATCAATGCTGCCCAATAGTTCCATATTTTGAATGAAAATCATCTGCTTCCTGAAGTCCCTCCTGTATCCTTTCTAACTTCTCCTTCAGTATAACTTTTGGAGAATTTTCTTTGGTGGGGATGGAGGGGTTGTTTCAAGTTCTTGGTTTTGCTTCATCCTGTTTCTCCTTTTTCCATGTTTTTCATGTTTCCATTGGTAGACGTTGATCCCCAACTGTACCTTCACCAGAGTCTGAGGCTGCCCTAAACAAGAACACCTGCCCAGTCATTAGTGGGGGTAGTGCAGGCGTTAGCGACACATATTGTAAACGTGATGAAAGGTTTAAACATCATCCCAATGGGTCATTACACTTGGAGCTCACACTTTAGCTCATCTAAGGGATAAAAAAATATATTAGTCTTTTATAGCTTTGGCTGTTAAAGGACTTTTTCTCCCCATTGTAAATGTTCTCTGCACCCTTTCAATGCTTTTAATAATTGAGAAGTGAGCTCTAAAAGCCTCCACAGCCAGGCTCAGGGGACCTCTAATCAAAAGGACATAAACTAATTCATGACAGCATCTCTCAGGAGCCTCAGGAGACCTGTGAATACTGGTGTGGCACTAGCAAGAACAGACCAACACCATTGCAGCTGTGCAGTGCCCTTCTTTGGGGCATTGGAAGAGGACCATGGCCTGTAAAGCTCTTCCCCAGGTGCCCCCTTCCTCACATAAAGATTTCTGCTAACAAGACAAATGACAGAAGAAACAATTTGGTAGAAAATGATTGATATTGTGGCATATAAAATGGTGTGCAAACACTTCTTGAGCTTGGGATCTTTATGCAAGTACACTTGCACAGAAGGGGCTGGTCTGGTCAAAAGAGAGCACAAGAGCTTCTCCCCTGAGCTTTCTGAATGGGCTCTGTTGGGTCACTTGATCAGCACTGCACTGAATCTTTTTCCTCATGAGGTAATACATATAGCTCATGGGCTATAGGGAGAGGAATTTCCAAATATCAGCCTCCAGTGGATGCCAGTCTGGTTGGGGAAATGCTCAGCATTCAAATTGCCAGGCTTGGTTCAGTCAGTAGTGGGCACTAGGAATCTGCAAAATTTGATAAGATTCCTAGAGAATTCCTATACACCTACAAGTTTGAGAACTATAGCCTTGGCAGAAAAGATACCTACAGACATGTTTCTGAAAATAAGGACCATCTTTAGGGATATTGGTTTGAAATTTTCTTTCCTCAATGTATCTTTGTCTGGTTTTGGTATCAGGATGATATTAGCTTCATAGAATGAGTTTGGAAGGGTTCCCTCCTCTTCTATTTCATGGAATACTTCGAGGAGTGTTGGAATGAGCTCTTCTTTGAAGGTCCAAATTGCATACAAAAACATGTTAAAAAGAGTGCACCATGATCAAGTGGGTTTCATCCCAGGGATGAAAGGTTGGTTCAACATCCGGAAATCTATAAATGTAATTCACCACATCAACAGGCTTAAAGTTAAGAATCACATGATTACTTCAATAGATGCAGAATAAGCATTTGATAAAATACAGCACCCTTCATGCTCAAAACACTAGGAAAAATAGGGATAGTAGGAACATACCTCAACATTGTAAAGGCTATCTATGCTACGCCCACAGCCAACATCATTCTAAATGGAGAAAAACTGAAAGCATTCCCTTTAAAAACTGGAACAAGGCAGGGATGCCCTCTTTCACCACTTCTATTCAACATCGTCCTTGAAATTCTAGCCAGAGGAATTAGACAGAATAAAGAAATAAAAGGGATTCAAATAGGAAAAGAAGAACTTAAACTATCACTATTTGCAGATGATATGATTCTATATTTAGAGGAGCCAAAAAATTCCACCAGAAAACTTCTAGAACTCATAAATAAATTCAGCAAAGAATCAGGACATAAAGTTAACACTTATAAATCTAATGCATTCTTATTAATAAGTGATGGATCATCTGAAAGAGAAATTAGGAAAACTACCTCATGCACAATAGCCTCAAAAAAAAAAATACCTGGGAATCAATCTAACAAAGGAGGTGAAAGACCTCTACAATGAAAACTACAGAACACTAAAGAAAGAAATTAAAGAAAATCTTAGAAGATGGAAAAATCTCCCATGTTCTTGGATAGGCAGAATTAATATTGTCAAAATGGCCATACTACCAAGCGCTACACAAATTCAACGCAATTCCAATTAAAATCCCAATGACATTCCTCATAGAAATAGAGAAAGCAATTATGAAATTCATTTGGAAGAATAAGAAATCCAGAATATCTAAGGCTACTAGCAGGAAGAGTGAAGCAGGTGGTATCACAATACCAGATCTTCAACTATACTACAGAGCAATAGTAACAAAAACAGCATGGTATTGGCACCAAAATAAGCAGGTAGACCAATGTAACAGAATAGAGGACACAGAGACAAACCCACATGAATACAGATATCTCATACTTGACAAAGGAACCAAAAACATACAATGGAGAAAAGATAGCCTCTTCAACAAATGATGCTGGGAGAACTGGAAATCCATATTCAGTAAAATGAAACTAAGCCCCTATCTCTCACCCTGCACAAAACTCAACTCAAAATGGATCAAGGACCTAGGAATTAGACCAGAGACCCTACACTTAATAGAAGAAAAAGTAGGTCCAAATCTTCATCATATCAGCATAGGACCAGACTTCCCTAACATGACTCCCAAAGCACAAGAAAAAAAAGCAGGAATCAGTAATTGGGATAGATTCAAAGTAAAAAGCTTTTTCTCAGCAAAGGAAACAATCAAAAATGTGAAGAGAGAGCCTACAGAGTGGGAGAAAATCTAAATCTTTGCCACACACACTTTAGATAGAGCACTAATCTCCAGAACTTATAAAGAACTAAAAAACTTTACACCAAGAACACAAATAACCCAATCAATAAATGGGCTAAGGACATGAGCAGACACTTCACAGAAGAGGATCTACAAGCAATCAACAGATATATGAAAAAATGTTCAACATCTCTAGTAATAAGAGAAATGCAAATCAGAACTACCCTAAGATATCATCTCACCCCAATTAGAATGTCTATTATCAAGAATACAAGCAACAATAGGTGTTGGTGAGGATGGGGGGAAAAGGTACACTCATACATTGCTGGTGGGGTTGCAAATTGGTGCAGCCACTCTGGAAAGCAGTATGGAGATTCCTTAGAAAACTCAGAATGGAACCACCATTTAACCCAGCTATCTCATTCCTTGGCCTATACCCAAAGGACTCAAAATCAGTTATGCAGCCACATCAATGCTTATAGCAGCCCTACTCACTATAGCTGGATTGTGGAACCAACCTAGATATCCTTCAATAGATGAATGGACAAAGAAACCATGATATATATACACCATGGAATATTATTCAGCCATAAAGAAAAATAAAATATGACATTTGCAGGTAAATGGATGGAATTGGAGAATATCATGTTAATGAAATAAGCCAATCCCAAAAATCCAAAGGCCAAATGATTTCTCTTATAAGTGGTTGATGACACATAATGGGGGTGGAGAGAGACAAACATCATTACCCTATGTATATGTATGAATACACAAATTGTATGCTTCTACCATGTGTACAACCAGTAAAACAATAGTTGTACTCCATTTGTGTACAATGAACCAGAATTTTAAAAAAATTATGATTTTTTCAATGCTGGGGATTGAACCCAGGGCCTTGTACTTGTGAGGCAGGCACTGTACCAACTGAGCTATATCCCCAGCCCAAATATTATGATTAACGTGGCCCCACACAATCAAGGTTTAACAGATACAGGTAAACATAGTTTTTGCTACCTAAATTTAAGAAACCAAAAATATATTTTGGTACCAATAAAAATTTCTTCAACAGATTATGAGAGGACCAGGGTTATAAAATTAAGTGTCCTCCCTCACTAAAAGAAAAAGCAAAAGAAAATAAGGGCCAAATCCTATCTTCTTCAGAATCACCTGCATGTCTGAGATGTGCACAGTAGGACATGCACACCCAAAACTGGAGCATTGTAGCTACTTTGGCTGAGTTGAGCAATGGTTTAGACTGCAGCTGTAGTGATAGCAGCTATTGGATCTGGAAATATTTCCATGCTGATCAAAATTCATATCAGTTTCTCTTGTAGAGTTTCGGAACTCAAAGCACGACCAATGCCCTTTCTAGGAGACCCAACAGTGTTTATGCTCCATTTACTTATTTGTTTCTCTTCTCTTCCCCACCTCAGAATCCTTTGTCCAGACTAGGAATTAAGAAAATCTGCTCAAATTGATTCACATTCTTTCAAGTCTCTTATTCTTGAATCTCTGTCAAAAAAGTAAAGTTCTTTTTTTCCAAGATCTGGGAGTCCTTCCTTTCCAAGACCTGAAGATGGAAAACCCAAGATGCTTAAGGTGAAGAAAGAACCTCAATGTTCAAGTAAAACAGAGGACATGTGTACTGGATCTGGTAACGTTCTGTTTTTTGGGCTGGATGTTAGGCACACGGCAGTGTTCAACTTATAAAAGCAGCTGAGTTCACTTATGGCTTGTGCACTTTTCTTTCTGTATATTATACCTCAATAAAATTTACAACAAAAATAGTTAACATCTCAAAATATTGTTATGGTCCTAGATTACAACAGGTAGATCATTAGACAAAGATACAAGAAAAACTAAACAAAAATTGTTCAAGGAAGTTAACACATTATTATAATTACAAATGATATTATTTTCAATCAATATATATTTATATATCCTTCTAATTTTATTATGGACATTTTTAAATCACTAAAGACATTTCTTAAGGGGTCTATAAGGACAACACTTGACAACAAAAGAAATCCCAACCATGTTACCTGGTACCAGTCCTCCAGGAGATCACTCCAGTAATGAATCTGGGTCATTATCTTTCATCCCAACTTTGTGGTTGTGGATCTCATTTGCACAGGAAAAAATTCCATCCTGCAGGAGCCAGAGGAAAACTTCAAAGAACTTACAAGGAATAGAAGGCTTTTCAGAGACCCTTTCAAACTCAGAACTCTATGTTCATGTAAGAAGCCACTTAATGTCTACTTGACTGATAGGTACTTACCTTGTAGTAAGGCAGCTGCTGAATAGAAAGGAAAGTGTTTAAAGATGAAGGAGGCAGTGCTTCTGAATGCATTCTCACAAGGTTCAGTGTTACACAACACACATGCCAAAGAATCACAAGTCTTCCTGGATGGCATTTTCAAGGCCTGCTTAAGAGAAATTGGAAGCTGGCAAGATTGGTGTCCCACCAGTTTCCATCTCAAATCACCCATCCTGACTGATCCCTTTTCCTTCTCCCCCACCCCCACCTCACCCCACCACAGCACCATTAACTTCCTATTATTTTTTTCTTTCCTTGTCCTCAGCTGGATGACATTACATTTGCTCTTTTCAACAAATATGTATAAGAAGCTACTCTGCGAGGTTAACTTGGTACCTGAAGACAGTTTAAAATGGCCCCTGTGTCCTTTCCTATGTAACAGGGAATTCTAGACACAGGTTTGTTGGAAGTGATAGGATGGATATTTCTGAGCAGAAAAAAGCCATCTCTATCTGACTTCAGCATTGTTCTGAGAAGCGTGTTACTCCAGGAAGCCACAAGTTCCATTCCTCTTCATTTTTTTATCAGTTCACCCTAATGCCAAGGTACCCAAGGTTTGGGAAAGCATTCATCTGGGATCCTCTGCTAATTGGCTCAGTGACATGGCTCCTGGAGGCACTGGCTTCTTGGTGAAGAGGAAAGAAATGCGCCAGAGGCTCTCCCTACCACCACACATCTTTCCCCCTCTGCTAACAAGTAAATGAACTTATAAAGGCTTAGCATGCCCAGTTCCCCTCCCAGACTTGCTGGTCCTTTTTGAGCTATATCCCAGCACTGAGACTGTGAACCTCATGGTAAGCAAGCTCTATACCAAAAGCCTCATTCATGTGGCCCTTTAACACAGTGTGTCCTACCTACTGCTTGGACTCATGGTACTAAACTTATCTGTCCTCAGTTTCCTCATCTGTAAAATGGGAAGAAAACAGCACTCATCATACAGCATTATTATGGAGATTAAATAAGTTAAAATAGGTAAAATGTTTAGCATAGTGCCTTGCAAATAGTATTCAATACATATTAACTGTTTAAGCACCAAAGCCCATCCTTAACAGAAAGTTCTCCACACAATGGGAGTGTGAGCTCCTAGTCTCATGCCTTATTAGCATTTTGTGTTGATTTACTTCATATAGACTTCTGCTCAAACACTGGTCATCAAAGTGTCATGGGAGTGCTCACTACATGTCAGGCACACATTACATTCATTGTCTCCCTTAATCCTCACAACCACTCTCTGAGGTGGCTAGTGGTGTTTTCCCCATTTTACAGATGAGGAAATTGAGACACAAGGAGGTTACACAGCTACTCAATGGCAGGACTGGGATTAGAATACAGGAATGTTGGCTCCACAGATCATGTTACCCACAGTACTACCTCACATGCTGCATTATTACCGTGCTTCTTGGGCCAGAAGACACGAATAACCTGCATGGGCTCAGAGATAGTCTAGCCATGAAGGTCTGCCTCCTGCACTGATTCAAGCTTGAACTCAAATGATGGCCCAGTGGTGGACTCTTTAACATTTAGACTGGGTAATTCATAAAGAACAGAAGTTTATTTGACACATGTTTCTGGAGATTGGGAAGTAAAAGAGCCTGTTTCCAACATCTGCTTGGCATCTGGTGAGGGCCCCATGCCGCATCATCACGTGGTGGAGGGCATCACACAACAAATGTGTGTCAGCTCTGTCTTCTACTTCTTATAGAGCCACCAGTCTTACAGGGGGGATCCCACCCTGATGATCTTATCTAATCCTGATTGCCTTCTAAAGGCTCCACCTCCAAATACCACCAACATGTGAATTGGAAATTAAGTTCCCAGCACATGATATTTGAGGGATACATGCAGACCATGGCAAGTATCTTACAAATTTAAATACTCTATCCATCCAAAGTCTGTAAGCATTTCCCTTGAACAGTCAGAAATGAAAATACCATAGTGTTTTAATAGTCAACATATTAGCAGGAAATGTGCACAGAAATTGAGGTTAGCGCTTTACATTAATTCTGTAAATTCCTTTTCACAAGAACCTCTATGAATCAGGTAATGTGACACCACCCATTTTACAGATGTGTCTGAAGAGAGGTTACATAACTTTCTAGAAGTCTCTACCAGCAAAAGCACACACACTTGTTAATAGCTACCAGGGAAGTTTTCAGTTCAACTACCTTTGAAAAATGTCTAGATTCACCTGAGATTCTCTTTTTAACTGAAATGAACTTACTCAATGAAATGTGTCTAATGCTGGTGATATTCTGAGCAAATACACTACAGACAGAAGCCACGTCATGTGTGTATTTTTTAATTCAATGATGTTAACATCATATGTATATTTTTAAATTTAATTATGTTATAGTTTAGATGTGGTACCCCCAAAACTCACATGTGAGACAATGCAAGAAAGTTTAGAGGAGAAATGATTGGGGGGTAGCCTTAAACTAATCAGTGAATTAATCCTTCCTGGGATTAACTGCGTGGTAACTGGAGGCAGGTGGGGTGTGGCTAGAGGAAGTGGTTCTTTGGGGGTGTGGCTGTGGGTACATATTATGTATCTGGAGAGTGGAGTCTCTCTCTCTCTCTTTCTCTCTCTCTCTCTCTCTCTCTCTCTCTCTCTGCCTGATCATCATGTGAGCTACCACACTCTTCTACCATGATATCCTGCCTCACCTCCAGCCCCCGAGGAATGGAGGCTGCTGTCTATGGATTGACCTCTGAAACCATGAGCCCCTAAATAACCTTTTCCTCTACAATTGTTCTGGTTGGGTCCTTTAGTTACAGCAGTGAAAAAGCTAACTAAAACAATTATACTCTTATTTTTAACTCTACAATGGAATTTATATATTACATCCCCAAATATGCCAGTTTCAGCAGGACACATGTTTTACTGATATTTTTCTCTCCCTCTTCTCACCCAAAGACTCTGCTCTGTCCTTCCTACCTACCTCTTCTCTGAGCCAACCATCTCCTGACTCTGCTTTGGGAGAAAATAATGGATTCTGACATCCATAACCAGAGAGGCTATCAGACAAGCAAGCCTTCCTTTCTTTTCCTGGGTTGTCAGCCTCTTGCAGTGTAACTTGGGTGTATCACTAGGCTGAAAGGCTCCCTCCCCACAGTGGGTGAGGAGGAAGGGAAGAAGAGAGTGAAGAAGAGGAAGACCCTGTCTGCCACCTGTTGTGATACCCTCTCCTTCCTGTGGGAAAGCTGGAGCTCAGAGCCAGAGAAGGAGATGCTGGTTTGGCTCCTTGTTCCCCTCAAGATCTCTTATAGAAACCTGTTTTTAAACTGCCATAGTTTTTAAAAGATTAGCAGGTACACTTTTTTTAATTTGTTCTTTTTAGTTATACATGACAGTAGAGACTATTTTGACATGTTTATACAAACATGGAGTATATCTTATTCTACTTCGAATCTCAGTCTTCTGGATGTACATGATGGTGAAATTCACTGGGGTGTATTCATATATGTACACAGGAAAGTTATCTCAGATTCATTCCACTGTCTTTCCTTTTCCTACCTCCCTTCCCTTTGTTCCCCCTTGTCTAATCCACTGAACTTCTATTCTTACCCTCCCCACCTTGTGGGTTAGCATCCACATATCATAGAACACATTTGACCTTTGGTTTCTTAGGATTGACTTATTTCACTTATCATGACAGTCTCCAGGTCCATCCATTTACCAGCAAATGTCATAAAGTCATTCTTCTTTATTGCTAAGTAGTATTCCATTGTGTATATATGCCACAATTTCTTTATCCATTCATCTGGCAGGTACACTTTAAAATACCTTTTTTCTCCCTGCCCTTTCCTCCCCTTTCAGACTCTTTGGCCTAAACTCTTTGTTCAGCACAGTGAACGTGCTCCAACCCCACCTTTCTGTGGGAGAGTCAGATGGAGAGTCTGTGCAGGTGGAAAAAAGGAGAGAGGGCCTGCAGGTGGGAGATGCAAGTGGGTTTGAATGGCCTCTTACCAATGCTGTTGGTGAGGGAGAGATGCCCCCTAGGGCCAAGCACAACACCCAGCATTGGGGATGGACACACAAGATCATCACCGGTTTATTAGTCACATAGACACACAACCTAGGGAAATAGGACATGATTTGGGGTCACACAGTGTTTAGACTCAGGAACAAAGCAAAAATCCAGGTTCAGGAGGGCCAGTTTTATAATATCAAGGTGGTGAGATGCCCCTAGGTCCCACAGGGGGATGGTTGGCTCCTTTGAATCATTCCTTGGGCTTGCGGGGAACTGAAACCTACTACTCACGGGTAAGCAGGAGCTGTGCTGGCTCCCTCAGGACAGAGTTTCATTTGGCTTGGGACCTTTCCTGTGAGAACTGAGTGGGGAGGGGCCAGTCAACTTCCGATTATAGCAGATGTCAAGGCAGCACCTAATAATAATTTTAGGTCTTATATCACCAAAGGTGGGTACAAGGGGAGTTTGTGAAAAACAGCTTTTGCCATACACAACTAGATGTGAAGGAGCAAACTTGAGAGACAAAGTCTATCATGCAAATCTAGATGTTTTTCTTCAAGGCCAGAAATAACTCTGTTCCCAAGTCTCCAAATACACAAATTTTTAGCCTAGGGTTTTTATTCCATAAGACTCTGAGGGATATATATTGAGTCAGGATACTTATTTGTGGCAAAGCATATCATTAGGATTTTATAAGATTTTATATGGAAAAAGCACATAAATTATAAAACCCTGTGTCAGCACAAGGTCACTATTTCAGCACACCAAGAAAATAGCAAGAGCTACTATTCCACTAAGAATTTACTATGTGTTTTGTATGTACCATCTTTAATTAATTCTCATGCCTCCTCTGCAAGGCACATGTTATCCTCAGAAGAGAAAAGGTGGGGGTCAAACAGTTACTAGGTAGCAGGGCAGGACTTCTAACCTAAACATATATCGATCTAAGTGCATTTCTTGAAGTTTTACTAATTATCCAGTCTGAGCAATGAAGAATAATACTGGAACTTCATAGTAAAATTCTGTAGAACAGTCATTTGCTCATGTGGTTGGTCAAAGGGATAATGTTTGACTGTCTACTATGTGCAGGGCATTGCCTCCAGGTATGAGAAGCCGAGACCCTTAATGATTCATAGAGCAACATGGAAGTATGGACATCCACATGAACATGGTGGAGTAACAGAACTAGACTTACCCTTCCACCTTCCCCCTTAAACAACTAAAAAGAAATGAACAAAATACCTGCAACAATAGTCTTTAAACATTGAACACGCAGTGCTGGACAGTGATCCCTCAATGAAGAGAAACAATCAAGTGAGCTTGCTGCCCTAGCTTACTGCCCAGTTTCCAGGCCTCGCTCCAACCAAAGCCCAGCAACCTCCCTGATTTGAGGCGTTGGAGTTGAGAATCTGGAGAGGCCAGAAGAAGTCACAGGGAAAAAGGAGAAGGCTGCTGTACAGAAATTTCTGGAGAGCTCCTCTTGACTTTTAATAGTCAAGGAAATGACCACTTGAAAGAAACAGGCAGGACAATCCCGGGGACTCACACAGGTCTGAAAGTAGTTTGTGCTCACGTCAGCTAGGGTATAAAAACCTCCTAATATGCTGGGCGTGGTGGCGCACGCCTGTAATCCAAGCGACTTGGGAGGCTGAGTCAGGAGGATCACAAGTTCAAAGCCAGCCTCAGCAACTTAGCGAGCGAGGCCCTAAGCAACTCAGTGAGACCCTGTCTCTAAATAAAATACAAAATAGGGCTGGGGATGTGGCTCAGTGGCCGAGTGTCCCTGAGTTCAATCCCTGGTTCAAAAAAAAACACCTCCTAATATGTAAGGAATTAAGAAAGAAAAGAACTGCACAGTTCTGGCCTAAATGCTGCTCTGGTCATACCTAACAAGGTTTAAAATCAAACCTCAAAAAGATCAAACTGTTTCTAAGTAACTTAACTGAATATCAGAAAAAAAAAATCCAAGACTATTTAAAGGAATATTCAAATATACAATATCCAATGAGGTAAAATTCACCATGTCTGGGATCTATTAAAAAAGTACTTAGTATGGAGGCTGGGGATGTAGCTCAATGGTATAGTGCTCGTCTAGCATGTGTGAGGTCCTAGTCTCCATCTCAGCACTGAAAAAATTAGTAAATATGGTTTGGGGAGCAAGATGGCAGCCGAGTAAGATCCTACAGTGGTCATCTAGAGTCCCACCAAACTGAACAGTTCACATTCAAAACTGTCTTCACAGGAGCTAAGGAAACCAGGTGAGAGGCCATTTAGCCTGACTTTAGTGTAGAAAAATGAAAAGACGCACCAAAGAAGGCAGAAAAGCAGTGTCCACACTGACCCTCCCTCAACTTTAAGCAGCCCAGCGAGGAGAGAGATACCATTACTTGGGGGAGGGGGAGAGGATTAAGTCCATGTCTTAGACTTGAATCACAGAACCAATATCTGCAAATTGAGCTGCTGGAACTACATCAAGTCATATGGCTGACCCCAATCTCAGGTGACAGAGCAGTGACCAAGAGACTCCACCTACTGGGGAGCAAGGCACAAAAGGTAGCATAGGGCTTTGTTGTACAGCCTTGTGACAGGCCCACCAGTGTGAGACCTAGCACGCAGTAGAAACTGAATTTCCAGTAACCCACTCAGAGCTCATTGCCTGAGCCTTATATTTCTCTCTGTGTATGGTCTGGATCTGTGTTGTCCCCCAAAAGCTTGTGTGTGAGACAATGCAAGGTTCTGAGATGAAATGATTAGATTATGAGAGTTATGACCTAATCAACGATTACTCCACTGGTAGGGATTTACTAGGTGGTCACTTTAGCAGGGAGGGTATGGGTGGACGGGGTAGATCACTGAGGGGCATGCCTTTGGGTGTTATATTTTGTCCCTGGTCAGCAGAACTCTCTTCCTGCTTCCTGGTCTCCACCTCCTGAGATGCTTTCTTCCTCCACACCCTTCTGCCATGATGTTCTGTCTTACCTTGGGTCCAGAGCAGTGGAGTCAGCTGAAACCATGAACACCAAACAAACTTTTCCTTCTCTAAAATTGTTCTTATTGGGTCTTTTGGTCACAGTGGTGAAAAAGCTGATTAAAACCCTGGCATCACACAGACTCATGTGTTTTGCTGGGTGAGACCTGAGTTTCAACTACATCAGTGGCAGCCTTGGAGTGGGCCTGAGGCAAACCTGCCCTCCTAATACTATGCAGACTCCCTCTGGCAATGAAGTTCACATGTAATCCAGCTTAGCTTCAGCTTTGGTGGCCAAAGGTCTGGCTCTATCACCTATCCCCCAACCTCAAGCAGCACAGCCATTGCCAGGTCAGTGATTACAAGTGGGGATCTAGAACTGCTCCTTCACTAGGCATACACCAGATTCATACCTGAGTCTGATCTGGGTCTTGGCCTGCATCACTGTTAGCTCTGGCAGTGACCTTGGTCCACTGCTGAGATTGTGTAGATCCTTTATGGCTGTGAGACGTCTGCACAACCCAACTCAGCTGCAGTCCAGGTGGTCAAGGAAGGGACTGTCTTCAGCAGCACCAACCCAACCTTGGTCATCATAGTGTTGTGCAAGACCCCATTTGCTGGGGGTAGAATAGTGTAGTAGGAATAATACTTTGCCCTAGAACTTAGTGCTTGCCTGGTGAAACTTAACTCTTGGAAAATCCTAATGGTTCCATACTCTGGCCTGCCCTTAGATGGATCATTCAGAACAGCTCCACGGGAAGGGAAGACACATGACCCCAGTCTGTCAGACTTCTGTTTCAATTGACATTGGTTGTAACAGTCTTGGGCCATGAGTACCTCTCAGCAACAGGCATCCCATACCATGTGGATCTTTATCCTATCCCAGTGTTGTGATGGTCTTGACAAGGAGTGGACTCAGGATATGACAGCTTTGTGACACTGGCAATCTCAGGTATAACAGAAGCCTAGAGCTGGTCCATCCATGATGACTCTATCAGAGGTAGGCAGAATTCAACAGTGACTAATCACAGACCAGAAATGGTAAAGGAGGCATCTGGGCCTACTTGGAACCCAAGAAGGGGCTTGAGAGACAGTTTATTCTTTCCAGATAATCTCATGGGTCTTTCTACACACCACATCAGCAGTGTATTTGGAAAAACCTGGACTTGGATTGCCCTCTGGTACTGAAACAATGACAGCACATCCAACAGCAAACTCCCTACAAATCTGGTCCCAGATGCCATCCACTGCTAAAATAAAGGATGTGATTATAGGCTCAGAGAAAATAAGCAGCCTACTTAGAATTTCTGGAGAGACAGACACAAATAAAGCCAGATTGAGGAGAATAGAATAACAGCTAATCCCTTCAATGTTCATATGACATTGCATACCAACAAGTATCAACAGCTTTCAGGAAACCACAACTTTACCTAATAGTCAAAACAAGGTGCCATAAATTAACCATATAGTAATAAAAATGGGAGAACTTGGGTCTGGGGATATAGCTCAGTTCATAGAGTGCTTGCCTTGCAAGCTCAAGGCTCTGAATTAAATCCCCAGTACTGAAAAGAAAAAAAAGAGGGAGGCCTCTCAGAGAATTTAAAACAATTGTTTTAAGGAAACTCAGTGAGCTTGAGGAAAGCATAGCAAAATTTTTCAATAATCTAAGAGATCAATTTAATAGAGATGGAAGCCATTTTTTTAAATCAAAGAGAAATTATTGAGTAAAATGTAAACTCAGTGAAATTAAAAAGTTGATAGAAGGCATCAATAGCAGTCTAGATTGAATAGAAGAAATAATTAAGTAAGTTTGAAGACAGGCTATTTGAAAATACACTGTTGGAGGAGAAAAAATAATGAATAGGAATGAAGAAAGTTTTGAGAACTTTGGGACAGCATAAAAAAAGAGCAAATATTTACATCACTGGGAATCAAGAAAGACTCAATACTGCCAAAGAGGTAGAAATATTATTCAAAGAAATAATAACATAAAACTTTCCAAACCTAGAAAAGGAAATGAACATTCACACATGAGAAGGTCAAAGGTCACTAGTCAGATATGACTCAACCAACTCTACCCCCAAGACATCTTATAATCAAATTCTCAAAAATAAAAAAGAAGATTCTCAATGCTTCAAGCAGTATTAAAAATGCTGTACCCAGCAAAGCTATCCATTAAAAATGAAGAAGACTGATTAATATTCCATTGTATATATATACCACAGCTTCTTTATCCATTCATCAGTTGAAGAGCATCTAGGTTGGTTCCACAATCTAGCTATTGTGAATTGAGCTACTATAAACATTGATGTGGCTGCATCACTGTACTATGCTGATTTTAAGTCCTTTGGGTATAAACCAAGGAGTGGGATAGCTGGGCAAAAGGTGGGTCCATTCCAAGCTTTCTGAGGAATCTCCACACTGCTTTCCAGAGTGGCTGCACCAATTTGCAACTACACCAGCAATGTAAAAGTGTGCCTTTTTCCCCACAGCCACACCAACATCTATTATTGTTTGTGTTCTTGATAATAGCCATTCTAATTGGAGTAAGATGGCATTTGCAGATAAATGGATGGAATTGGAGATTATCGTGCTAAGTGAAATAAGCCAATCCCAAAAAAACAAAGGCCGAATGTTTTCCCTGATAAGTGGATGATGATATAGAATCAGGTTTGGGGGGTGGGGGGTGAGAGAAAAATGGAGGAACTTTAGATTATGAAGAGGGAAATGAGAGGGGGAGGGGGCGAGAATATGAACAATGGTGGAATGAGACAGACACCATTACCCTATGTACATGTATGATTACATGAATGGTGTGAATCTACACCGTGCACAACCATAGAAATGAAAATGTGTAGAATATATCTTCATCATTTCTACAGTAAATACTAAAGGAAGCTCTTCAAACTGCAAGAAATAGATGTAAGTAAGAAGAAAACATGGGAAAAGAGATAAGCAATATAAGAAAATGCAAACTGTGATATCAAAAATGCAAAATGGGGTAGGAATGCAAGTGTAAAGATTTCTAATTAGTATATTTTGTCTTGTTCTTTTGTTTGTTACTTATCCTTTCAATAATGTTAAGTTGCTATTGTTGAAGAATGCTTATTATAATCAAAACTTGTTTTTAATTAATTAATTTATTTTTATTCACACAATTCATATAATCTTACATATACATAGGGTAATACTGTCTGTCTTAGTCTACTGTTTTTCCTCACCCCGCCCGGTCCCATTTTCCTTTACACCATCCATACTTCCTCCATTCTTTTCTTAACACCCCCCCACATCCTGTTATGTATCAGCATCCACTGATCAGAGAAAACATTCAGCCTTTGATTTTTTGGGCTTGGTTTATTTCACTTAGCATGATATTCTCCAGCTCCACCCATTTACCAGCAAATGCTATAGTTTTATTCTTTTTTATGACTGAGTAATATTCCATTGTGTATATATACCACAGTTTCTTTATCCACTCTTTAATTGAAGGGCATCTAGGTTGGTTCCACAATCTGGCTATTGTGAATTGAGCAGCTATGAGCATAGATGTGGCTGTATTCCTATACTTTGCTGATTTTAAGATCTTTTGGTATAAACCGAGGAGTGGGATAGCTGGGTCAAATGGTGGTTCCATTCCAAGTTTTTTGAGGAATCTCCCTACTGCTTTCCAGAGTGGCTGAAAGATCTTCCATGTTCTTGGATAGGCAGAATTAATATAATTAAATTGGCCATACTTCCAAAGATGCTATATAAATTTAATGCAATTCCAATAAAAATTCCTATGACATTCCTCACAGAAATAGAAAAAGCAATCATGAAATTCATATGGAAGAACAAAAGACCCAGAATAGCCAAAACAATCCTGGGCAGGAAGAATGATGCAGGAGGTATCACAATACCAGACCTTAACTCTACCATAGAGCAATAGTTATAAAAACAGCGTGGTATTGGCAACAAAGTAGACTGATAGACCAATGATACAGAATAGAGGACCCAGAGACAAACCCACATAAGTACAGTTATCTCATACTAGACAAAGGTGCCAGAAACATACAATGGAGAAAAGATAGCCTCTTCAACAAATGGTGCTGGCAAAACTGGAAATCCATATGCAATAAAATGAAATTAAACCCTTATCTCTCACCCTGTACAAAACTCAACTCAAAATGAATCAAGGATCTAGGAATTAGACCTGAGACTCTTTGCCAAACAGAAGAAATAGTAGGGTCCAAATCTTCTACATATTGGCTTAGGACCAGACTTTCTCAACACAACCACCAGAGAGCAAGAAATAAAAGGAAGAATCAATAAATGGGATGGATTCAAACTAAAAAGCTTTTTCTTAGCAAAAGAAATAATCAATAATGTGAAAAGAGAGCCTACAGAGTGGGAAAAAATCTTTTCCACACATACTTCAGACAGAGCACTGATTTCCAAAATTTATAAAGAACTTACAAAACTTTACACCAAAAATGCAAAGAACCCAATCAATAAATGGGCTAAGGAACTGGGCAGACACTTCACAGAAGATGATATACAGGTGATCAACAAATATATGAAAAAGTTCTCATCATCTCTAGTAATTAGAGAAATGAAAATTAAAACCACTCGAAGATTTCATCTAACTCCAATTAGAATGGCTATTATCAGGAATACAAGCAATAATAAGTGTTGGTGTGGCTGTGGGGGAAAAGGCACACTTGTACATTGCTGGTGGAGTTGCAAATTGGTGCAGCCACTCTGGAAAGCAGTATGGAGATTCCTCAAAACTGTTTTAAGCCTCAAGGTACCACAAAACAAAACTCTATAATAGACAAACTTAAAATAAGCGGCCAGGAATTAAAACACCACTAGACTAAGTCACTTAACCACAAAGGAAGACTATAAGAGAAGGAGAAAGAAATGCATTTCAATGAAGCTAGAAAACAAGTTACCAAGTAGATGTAGTAAAATCTTATTAATCAGAATTACTGTGAATGCAAGTGGATTAAATTCTCCAATTAAAAACATAGAATAAATGAATGAATAAATAAACAAGATCCAACTACATGTTGTGTGCAAGAAACACACTTCACATTGAAAGACATATATAGACTGAAAGTGAAGGAATGGAATAAGATATTCCAAGCAAAAGGAATCCAAGAAAAGGGGAAGTCGCCATATGTCTATCAGATAAAATAGACTTTAAATCAAAATGAGTAAAAGGAAACAAAGGAGGTCATTATATACTGATAAAGGGGTCAATTCAATCAAAGGAAATAGCAATAGTAAATATACCTGTCCCCAACATCAAAGCACCCAAGTATGTAAAGCAAATATTCATGGTCCTAAGGAGTGATAGACTCAAACACAGTAGTAGATGGGGACTTTAACACCCCACTTACAGTAATGGACTGATCATCCAGACAGAAAAACAACAAAAAAAAGAGCAAAATTAAATTGCAGCCTAGACCAAAAAGACCTAGCAAACATCCATCAGCAGCTTCTCAAAACACGTTCTTCTCATCAGCACATGGAATATTCTCCTGGAAAGATCATATGATAGGCCACAAAACAAGTTTTAATAAATTTTTAGACATTGAAATCATATCAAGGATCTCTTCTGAGCATAATGAAATAAAACTAGAAATCAATAACAAGAAAACTTTGAAAATTATAAATGCATGGAAACTAAACCTACAGTTGAACAACCAATGAATCAAAGAAGAAATCAAGAATAAAAATATCTTGAACCAAAGGAAAATAGAGAGGCAGCATGCCAAAAACTGTGGGATACAGCAAGGCCATACTGAGGGAAGTCAAAAAGCACAAAGATCTCAGGTAAGCAACCCAGTTGCATTTCAAACAACTAGAAAAATAAGAAAAACCAAACCCCAAATTAGTAGAAAGGAAATAATAAAGATTGGAGCAGATAGTCTTGTTCTGGCTGCAGACAGGGCCTCCCTGGGCCATGGGAGGAGGTGGGGAGCAGCTGGCTGGGGCGTCCTCACTCTCCACCTGCCTGTACTTCCCACAGCCTCTTCTCCACAATGATCCAGCACAGCTTGCATAAGATTGCCCTGCTGGTGAAGTCTCTGGGCACCAAGCAGGTCATGAAATGCCAGGAGAAGCCCCTGCTGAAGGCCCCGCTGGACATCATCAGTTCCCTGAAGAAGTCTGGGGACCTGTGGCTGGATGCCTACCTCCACAAGTGAAATGGCTCCCTTCAAGGCCCCCATGGGAAGGGACTCATGTGAGGGTGATGTCCAGAGAAAGGGGCAGGTTTTCTTGAGGCTGGGGTATACCCTGGCTTATGGACCCCATGTTTGGTTTTCTCCCTTTCTCCCTTTTCCTTCACCTCTCCAACCCCTGTCCTCATGGGGCCTGCCCTCTCTCAGCCCCAGCCCTCACCTCCCCCACCTCCAGCCCCTTATCTCAATGTAAGATTAATGTTCTATTTTCTGTCAAAGTCAAACCTGTAGTCTGAGTTTCCCAATATGTAACAAAAAAACTGTTTGCTGTAACCTAAAACTTAAATTTCATAATGTGTGTTTACATGGAACCATTTTAAATTACCAAACAACGCTCTAAAATATAGCTGCTTTGAGCTCCCTACATGTCCATATATGGGCAGGAATGCAGACCCTGATGCCTACGTCACAACCCCCAACCATAATCTCCCTTTGTCCTCTGTCTTCCTATCATAATGTACATCTTGTCCTCAATGAGCCAATCATAACTCACCCTTCCTATTCCCTCCCCAAGTTTAAATTATCCAATCACATAGATTGTAACCCCAAGTTCCTCCTATCAGAACAAGGGGCAGGACTGCATTAGGGATAAAAACAGGTGGACTGCCCGCCCAAGTGTGCTTGCTTGCTGGACTTTGTTCAGTAGTGCACCCTTCTACAGAAGTAAATTTTGCCTGTTGGGCTACTTGAAAAATGTGTCTGATTCCTTGTGGCACCCCAGCATTTCTAACACCAGGGAGTGGGAAGAGAGGTGACCATGGAATGTGACTCTGTCCCTGCCTTCAACTTCTGCCCCTAAAAATCTAAAGAGACCAGAAGTCTATGGGTTTGGCCTGGGACTTCTCTCCTTCCAACCTGGCCACTTGGCCTCGGACAAACCCCTTAGTCGCTCAGACATCCTTGGGATCCCTGGGCAGGATTCAGGCCTTGCTCGACTCTTCCTGATGTCTACCATGGGCTGCCTCTGGAAGGAGGTGTGTTTTGTGCTCTGGGTCTTCTTCCCATGGCTGAGATTGGCACCTAGGGCCTCTCTCCAGCTGGCAAGGGCTCCAGACCTGCAGCATAGCCACTCAGACCCATTCACCACTAGGACTCTGGGGTCCCAGGTTTGTCCTGCTTTCATTCCACCATCTTCCCCACTCCAGATCCTATGACCTTGGGACCAGAGGGGGAGTCTCTTGTGTGGCTCAGCAGAAGCAATGGCCAGGTTGGGGAAGAGGCTGGTCAGTCTAGAGGCTGAGCCCCACCGCCACCCCCCATTCAAATGTTTCTCCTGGGTAAGAGTCCAAGGATTCTGGACTCATCAGATTCTTTCCCCAAATGCCCTGGCCAGTCCCTGGCTACAGGACTTGGACCCTGCAGGAGGGCATTAGAGCTTGTTATAGTCCCTCTTCAACCTAAGGGTGCCTCACTCTCCTGTCTTTTACTGTGGTTAATCTTTACCATTTTAGCCTTTTGCTATAGCACACATTCTGACAGGAGGATGGCAGTGGGACTGGGTCTCATGACAATCTCCATTTTATGAGCCCTGGCAGGCTCCCCCAAGCCCCAGTGTCTAGAGACCACTGCAGGCAGGAGAGCAGGAGAAGCAAGGAGGGAGGGGAGTCTCAGAAGGCCACTGGGAGTTCCAGGGGAGTGGGGGGACCCAGTGTGGGCCAAGTGTTGAGAAAAGGAGGAGGAGGCTGGGCTGGAGGCCACAGCAGCTGAAGACTTTGGGAGAGTGTAGGGGAGAGTGTAGGGGAGAGAGGGGAAGTCTGACCCAGATGTTTCATTCAAAGATCTAACCCACAAACCAATGTTTAGATTTAGAGGAGATGCTAGGCATGAACAACTCAGGGGAGTTAAGATACCTCCAAGATAACCATGGCAGCATCGACCCCTCTCCCCGACTAGCTACTGTGTGCTCTCCAGAGACAGAATAAATCCAAAGGGAACTGATCTTAATTGTTATCATGTTGCTTCCCCATTGCTATGGTTTGGATATGACATGACCCCCAAAAGCTCACATGTGAGACAATGCAAGAAGGTTTGAAGGAGAAATGATTGGGTTATACAATTAACCTAATCAATGAATTAATCCCTGTTGGGATTAACTGAGTGGTAGCTGGAGGCAGGTGGGGTGAGGCTGGAGGAAGTGGCTAATTGGGAGCATGGCTATGGGGTATACATTTTGTATCTGGAGAGTGGAGTCCCCCTCCTCTCTTTCCTGATCATCATGTGAGCTGATTTCCTCTGCCACACTCTTCCACCATGATATCCTGCCTCATTTTGAGTTCTGAGGAATGGAACCTACTGTCTATGGATTGAGACCTCTGAAACAATAAGCCTCCAAATTAAACCTTTCCTCCTCCACAGTTATTCTGATCAGATCTTTAAGTTGCGGGGATGAAAAAGTTGACTAAAACCCCCACCCCTACTTTTTTGAGAAATAAAAGAAGTAATATTATTCTCAAAAAAATTTATATAAATATCAGAGCAGAAATGAATGCAATAGAGACCAAAAGATCAATGAAACAAAAAACTGGTTCTTCAAAAAGATAAACAAAATTAACAAACCCTTCTCACTACCTAAGAAAAAAGTGAGAAGATTCATATTAATAAAGTCAGAGATGAAAAGAGAACTATTACAACTGACAACATAGAAATACAAAAAAAACATTAAAGATTCATTATGAACAGCTAACTATACGCCAACAAATTTGGTCACCTCCAAGAAATGGACAAATTCCTGGACATGTGCACCTTACCAAGACTAAATCAATAAAAAGTAACAAGATTGAATCAGTAACAGCCTTCCATCAAAGAAAATCCCAGAGCCCAGGGGCTTCACTGCTGAATTCTACCAAACACTTAAAGAAGAACCAAAACTAATTCTCCCTAAGTTATCCAAAAAATAGGAAGAAATCCTTCCAAGTGCATTCTATGGGGCCAACATTATCCTGACACTAAAACCAGGTGAGGACACAACAAAAAGGAAAAAAGAAATAAGAAAGAAAAAAGCAAAGAGAAAAAGAAAACTACAGGCCAATATCTTTGATGAACTTATATATAAAAATTCTTAACAAAATACTAGCAAGTCAAATTTAATAAGATTACTCACCATGATCAAGTGGGACTCACCCCACAGGTTCAGAGGATGATTCAGTTCACACAAATCAATGAACATGATACACTGTATCATCAGAACCAAGGGAAAAGCCATATGGTAATCCCAGTAGATGCAGAAAAGGTATTTGATAAAATTCAGCCTCCCTTCATGACAAAAATGCTGCATAAATCAGGTATAAAAGGAACATGCTTCACCATAGTTTAAAGCCATTTATAATAAGCCAACAGCTAATATCTATGGAATGGGGGAAAAGCTGAAACTTTCTAAGATCTGGAACCAGACAGAATTATCTGGAACCAGACAAGGATGCCCACTTTCCCAACTTTTATTCAACCTTATGCTGAAAGTAATAGAGCAATCAGGCAAAAGAAAGAAAAGAGGAAATCGAATTGTCACTGTTCACAGATGACATGTAAACTTACATATAGAAAACTTCAAAATGCAACCAAAAATTTGTTGGAACCCATTCATGAATTCAGCACATTTATAGATACAAAATCAATATGCAGAAATTAGTAGCATTGCTGGATGCCAATAGTGAATCATCTTAAATAGAAATCAAGAAAGCAATCCCATTTCAAATAGGTAGAAAAAATAAATTAATAAAATACCAAAGACTAAATTTAACCACAAAGATGTACCACAAATCTCTACCATGAAAATTATAAAAGATTGATGAAAGAAATTGAGGGGGACACACAAAAACCTGGGAAGACCTCCCATCTTTTCCATTAGAAGAATCACTATTGTTAAAATGCCCATACTTCCCAAGGCAGTTTACAGATCAATGCAAACCCTTTCAAAATACCATTGACATTCTTCACAGAACTAGAAAAACTATCATAAAATTTATGTGGAACTACGAAAAAACTCTAAGTAGCCGAAGCCATTGTGAACAAAAAGAACAAAGCAGGAAGAATCATACTACCTAATGTCAAAACATGCAAAAACACTGCAATAATCAAGAGCATAATTTGGCATTAAAAAAGATACATATACCAAGGGAACAGAATGGAGAACCTAGAAGTTAACCCACACATCAATAGTCAACTGATTTTTCAAAGATGCTAGAAAAATTGGATATGCATACCATTCAGAAAGATGAAAGTGGACCCTATCTTTTACCAGTTACAAAAATCAACTCGAAATGGATTAAAAACAAAAATATAAGACCAGAAACTAAATAACTACTAGGAGAAAATGTAGGGAGAAAGCTTAAGGACATTGGAATTAATGAAGATTCTTGGACAAGACCCCAGAAGCACAGGGAAATAAAACAAAACAAAACAAAACAAAACAAAAAACCAACAAATGGGATTTTATCAAACCAAAAAGTTTTTGCACCACAAAGAAAACAATCAACAATGTACAGAGGCAATCTACAGATGCACAATAAAATAATAGAAGCAAGGTATTTAAACAAATGTCATTCACATAATTTTGCTCCACAAAAATCCCAAATTAATTATTTTCTATGTAATTCAGAGAAAACTTATTTTTTCTGAATAATTATGTCTAGCCTAAATGTTCTTATATCAAACAAAAAATAATTTGAATATTTCCCAAATACCAGTCAAGTGCTCAAACTTCCAACTGTTCTTCTTAATTTTCATTCTGAAGAACTGGTTTTAACATCAGGTATTGGCATGTCTAAAACCTGGCTCATCCACCATGTCTTTGTCCTGATGTCCTAGAAAATCGAACCCAGTGTTAAGTGTACTACTACCACTCTTGCTCCTGGGCAGCAAGGTTGAGGGAAAAAGACTAAGAAAGAAGGAGAGGAAGCAAGTGCCAGGTGGTGCCTACTGGAGCAGCCCTAGCTTCCTAAGAGGATCAAGTCAGTTGCTTGGTCACATGACATCTCTGAAGAGGCCATTGAGCCTCAGAAGAGAGGAGGATAGAGGGGATTATGCTCTGACTCTTTTCTGGTTCCCGTCCAAGTGTGTAGCACAGTGTCATCCAGGTTACACTTCCCAGCCCCAATGGGACAGCAGATGGGGAAACCAGATCCCCTTTCCTGTGGCACAAACTTCCCCTGAACCCAAAATGGTAGCAAGTGCCACAGCCTTTTTGAGATGCTCAACAAGATATGAGTTGGTTCTCACCCAGGCCAGGCCGAAGCAGTGGTTGGTGCTTGGCAGTGGTCAGGGCTCCTCATTGAGCAGATTGCCAAGGCCTGAGGGCCAGTCAAGTGAAGTGAGTCTCAGGAGATGCTTAAAGAGCATGGTACACACCATTAGGCCTTGTCCCCAAGTCTCAGGCCACAGTGTTTGCATTTCCCATCGTCCCTCCCGTTAGCTAGTGCTTCTGATATGAGGGTATCCTGAATTGATTTTGTCTACTTGCCCCAGGTGTGACTTGGGAAATCACCTTTTCTGTGCTTTCTCACTAGAACTTCATTTCATAATCTTCAACAAATTTTTCATTATTAAATTCCTCTTTAAATAATGAGTGACATGTTGCCACTGAAACCAATGAAATGATATGCACAAAAAAATTAATAATAATAAACTCACCTCCCCACTTTAATCACCTTCCACACCATTGCTGGCACTTAACAACCTGGTTTACAGGTATATATTTTGTAAGCATGCAGCATATTTTGTAAGATATGAAAGACTGCCAGCCTCTATGAGTCTTTGAAAATTTTTTCTTTTTCACATTACACAACTACTCTTTAATTCGACTTTCTTAACTATGTATCATAGATATCCCTCTAGGCAAGGAAGTATAGTTCTAACTCATTCAAGTATAGCCTTCAAGCTAGTCCTGAGATATTATCTTTTAGTGACTATAATTTTTAATTTTCTACATAAAATTATTTATTATGTGCCATGAAAGGTTCTTTAGATTCTCTTCCAAACGAAAAAATTAGAGGCCTTGTAGCACAGTGCTTAATCATGCAATCTCTGTATCAGACTGCTTGAGCACAATTCCTAACTACCACTGAGTAGCTGCGTGACTTAGGATAAGCAACTTAATGCTCTGATTTGTATCTTGAAGTGTTCCCTGAAAAGCTCATGTGTTGGGAAACGCAGCAATGTTCAAAGGTGAAATGATTAGATCGTAAGTGCTGTAACTCATTGCCAGATTAATCCATTAGATGGATTAATTTGAATGGGCTGACTGGGTGGTAACAGTAAGTAGGTGGGACATGGCTGGAGGAGGTGGGTCATCAAGGGGAGTCACTGGGGACCACATCTTATCCCAGGCTCCCTGCAGTCTCTCTGCTTCCTGGCTGCCATGAACTGACAGCTTTCCTTGCCCCATCCACCTCCCCCATGATGTTCTACTTCACCTCTAGCCCAGAGCAATTGAATCAGACCCATCAAGGACTGGGACCTCTGAAACCAAAAGCCAAAATAAACTTTTTCTCTTCTAAGGTATTTTTGTCAGGTATTTTGGTCACAATGATGAAAAGCTGACTGACACACTTAACCTTTCCATGCTTCAGTTTCCTTATGTGTAGAAAGGACTACAATAATATGGATAGTCCCCAATTTACCATGGTTTAATTTTTGATAGTACATAGGTGATATGCATTCAGTATTAACCGTACTTTGAATTTGAAATTTGAATCTTTTCCCAGGTTAACAGTGTGTGTTATGATTCTCTTTTAAGATGCTGCTCAATTCAGCAAGTCACAGTTCCCAAGCAGCCACATGATCACAAAGGTAAACAACATACTCCTACAGTATTCTGTGTTGTTATGCTATTGAGTTCAATAGATTGGGTGTATTAAGTGTGTCTTCAACTTACAGTATTTTCAATTTATGATAGGTTTATTGGGATGTAACTCCATCAAAAGCTGAGGAGCATATGTATTTGCTTTCTGGATAGTGTTGGGAAAATTAAGTGAGTTACTACAACTTGAGCACTTACTTCAGTATCTCACATGTATAAACACTTAGTATAACTACTAATTAGGTTATAAATATTAGCATCTCATAGTACCTATGTAAAAGAAAAACAAGGAAACAAAAATGAATTGAGTCCTGCTGTACATCATCTGCTAATACATAAGGCAAGACAGATTGTCTGTCCCAGAGGGTGAGGAAGAAGATACATGTAGGCAGAGGTAAATGGTGAGGTCACATGATCGATGGTGTAACAGGAGTGGAAACCTGCAGCTGTGGGCTCTGTGAGCAATTGTGCATCAGAAAACACTTCGGGTCTGAGATGAGTCTTAAAAGATGAGTAATAGGAATTTGCCAGTCACAGGTGGTGGCATTAGAGAGAGTGTTCCATGCTTGGGGAGCAGTATGTACAAAAATGAAAATATCTCTAGGCAGCTGATAAACACCTTCCATGAGAAGATAGTAAGATATGGCAATTTTCTTCCAATTTTCCAAAATGTCATATCTCAGTAGTTCAAGCCAGAGCATTTGGATATCTGCCAAGCACTTTGCAAAATGTTTTGGTTCTACTGACTCATTGCCACTATAAACTAATCAACTACTATGACTCATTTTCATCCCTACTGGAATTGCAATCAAGATGAGCATTTTGTATATCTGCAGAAGTATGACTCTCTGTATGAGACATGCCATCAAGTTAGCAACTCACTACTCTTGTTAAAAATCACACTGGACAATCACTTGCTAAGTACTGTGCTCCAACATCAATTTCTGTACTGCCAGGGAATTTGTCAGGGAGCAATAAATTGACATTGAGACTGAGCAACGTATATAGATGAACAAAATGCAAATGAGGCAAAGAGCTTCATATGGATTATTATTTTTTAAATGTGGGTCCAAGAAAGTACCATAAAAGTAAATATTGCAGTGGCACAAATTAAAAGCCAGGAACCCACAAATAATTATTAGCATTGAAGATTCCTTTCTACCTCTACAACTTCATAGAATCAAAAGGGATGAAGAATTGGTAAATATCTGACACCGTAAGAGCCCAAATGATCTCTTTTGTTCAATCATTTAGGATCAGACTTTCTCAGGTTTTAGAGCATATGACAGTGTAGTTGTTAAACATGTGTCTTAAAAGAAATAAATGAGGAATGAGAAGATTGGATTTAATATATTTTATCTTAGTGTCTCTAAAATTCAAGGATCAAGAAGCTTTAGAAAAACAGGAGTCCAGCACAGTGGTGCACACCTGTAATACCAGTGGCTCAGGAGGCTGAGGCAGGAGGATCGTGAGTTCAAAGCCAGCCTCAGCAACTTAGCAAGGCCCTAAGCAACTCAGCAAGACCCTGTCTCTAAATAAAATATTGAAAAGGCTGGGGATGTGGCTCAGTGATTAAGAGCCCCTGGGTTCAATCCCTAGTACAAAAAAAAAAGGTACAACAGGAGCTCATTCATTTTAATTCTGTTGAAACAATATGAATGCCCATCAATGGGGAACATCCTAACACAAGAAATAATAATCTTGAAGAAGCAATTAAACTTGATGTACACATGTTAACATGGATCAAAACTGTGATATGAACCATTTTGTACAATTATGATGCACCAATAAAAATACAGAAAAAATGTGATATTAAAAGGAAATTGCAAGATGGAGAATATGTACATATAATATTATTTTGGGGTTCATAAAATGTTATTATTATTTACTTGTAAAATGTGAATTGGAAGAATATAAAAAAATTTAATATAGTAGCTAGTCTACAAAAAGAAAATGAGAAAAAAATAGGGTAAATGAAGAAATTAAAGTAGACTTAGCTTCATCTTTAAGGTTAAAAAGACAAAGCAAAATGTTAACAGTTATGACTTAGCTGTATTTTTTAATTTTTAAATAAAAATGTGAATCTTTATTCTGCTTTATAACTTCCCTTTTACCTTTCAAATACCTTTACCATCTAAGATAAAAATTGGTTCCACTTATCAACTTAAGATATAAATACTCTTTACTTATTTTGTACTCAGAATTCATCAGAAAAGCAAATGCTGCCAGCCGGGCGTGGTGGCACACACCTGTAATCCCAGTGGCTCTGGAGGCTGAGGCAGGAGGATCAGGGTTCATAGCCAGCCTCAGCACTGAGGTGCTAAGCAAGGTGCTAAGCAACTCAGAGAGACCCCGTCTCTAAATAAAATACAAAATAGGGCTGGGGATGTGGCTCAGTGGCCAAGTGCCCCTGAGTTCCATCCCTAGTTCCAAAAAAAAAAAAAAAAAAAAAAAAAAAAGCAAATGCTGCTCTATGTATTTCAAGAAGAAAAAAATTAGTACATAGAATAAAATGTTTTCAAAACTTTTGGAAAGTAGGGAGCAACACTTCTGTTGAGTGGAGAGTACTAAGTTTTGGTTTTCAGCTGTAGTTTAGGTCCAGAGAACCAGGAAACTCCTACTCCTACCCAGAGGTCAGGAAGGTCAGTGATTGGGACCACTCCTGAAAGTCCCAGCTGCCCTTGCAGCCCACATGAGGGTAACTAGCAAAAACAAAGAGCGTCCTAGCCGCAAATCTCAAGCTTTCTAGCCCCTGATGTACTGAGGCTGCTCATAGAAAAGGGTAGAAATAATGTGGAGTGCTAAGACAACATCTAGAACATCCTTATTTTGTAAAGGTAAGACTCAAAATTCTTGTACTTCAGTCAACTTTTTTTTCTTAGCTCAACTTAAAAAAAAATAAAAATAAAATAAAATAAAAACTACCACACTGTCTCTTCACTCTGTTGACTGAATCTGAATCCTGCAAGGAGTGATCTAAGGGTCTTTGCCAAAACAGAACCTTTTTTCTGTCCAAAGAATGAAGAACACTTTCCATGAAGCAAAGTTGGTTGCTAATTAAATGAGTTTTCCTCTTTCTTAAATAGGCAATCCTGTGTCTCCACAGACTGTCAAATGAATGAAGCTTTTGTATCTGCTGACTCAATGCTGAAGGACCCCCAAAAAGCAGGATGACTTCAGTGTTTGGTGGTAAGAACACTGAGTCCATAGTCAAAGATGTAGATTCTATCTCTAAGCCTGGTCACTCCCTAGCCATGATTCAACAGTAAAATCACTTTTTTGGAAAGTTGAAGTGTCTGATCACTCAGTGCTTCATGCCTCTCAATTCAGCTCTCATGTTTAAGTTATACTGCTGGAACCTTGCAGTAAAACAAAATGCCACCCTTATAAGCCATCATCCTCATTTTGTCAAGAGTAATTCCGATTTTCTTGTGTAGAATGAGTAATTAAACATCAGTTCCTTTTGGCACTTACAAACCAAATACCTAAGACCCCCTTGCACACAGAACCCTCTGCACCATATGAACTGTACATATAAACAAAATTTTTCCATTTTCTGGAACCCTAGATCCTGTTTTTACTCCTTGAGGGTTCAAAGAACAGTAGAAAACAGGTTTTAAATATTGATAGCCCTTCCTCTATAGAGACACCTTCATTTTTCTGTAAACCTAAAATGTTTCCAAAATAACAGGTTTGTTTTTAAAAAGTTGCTATGCAGGTGGTAATAAAAAGTCCATAGAGGATCATTTGAAGTGATATTTGGAATTGCCTTAAAACAATTCAGCTGTGGCTGGAGGGGTTGGGGTGACAGGAAGTGAGAGGAGCTACAGATGAAAAAAGATTGGCCAAGAGCTAATAACTGATGATACTGTGTGGGTTTGCAAAGGATGACTATGTTTCTCAGCAGAAGTAATTTTGGTATTTCCCTCTAACAGGGTCTGCTGGTCAGCATTTATTTTGTCATGTTGGGAAGAAATAGGTAATGGGACTTCTTGATCAAGGTCAGTCACATGTTACTAAGCAACCATCTGGTATTCAGGATGAGGAAGCATCTCCTTATGTTCTGGGATGTAGGAACTGCTTGGTACATAGTGCTTAGTACACTGAACTTTACCACTCAGGAGATCATGGATGTGATGCTTTCAAACCAGACAAGACACTCCTGTCTCAAAGAAGAGCATGCATATCTAGAATTTGGTAGAAATTCCAGAAGATCCAGCAGAGAGCAGTTTGATTGCTGGTTCATGAGTCTTAATCAAATAAACATACTTGAACACATTCCCTACAAAATGCATATTATGTAGGTTTATTTTAACATTGACAGTCAAAGCCAGGTAAACACATCAATGAAGTCCACTGATGCCCAACGTAGCTAGCCTATGAAGCTCCTCAGTTGTTGAATTTCCTCGTCATTTTGATATTCACTGCTAAGATAGTAGTTACATATGCCACAAAATGATTCATTATTGGTATGGGTAAAGCCAATAATTTCATAATTCTGGTAAGAGAATATTTTTAAATACAAATATTATTAGTCTAACTTCCTTCTTGTTTAAATGTACTAATTTTTTTCTGTTTTGGTAAGTAGATTCATTCTAAATATTTAGTAAAATGTATGTTTCACCCATATGGAATAATATAATTAATAAAATTCAGCACTGCAGTCTTTTGTCAAACGCTTTGGAGAATTACTTATAAATAACGCAAAAATTACCGTTTGGGATGACATAACCAGTGGAATCTGGTGAACAGAATAATGTAGAACAAAATGAACTCCACATAACTCTAGTTTTATGGAGTGTTAATAGGTTATATTTGCTGAGGTGGGGGAAGGTCCCGAGGGCAAATAAGTATAGAAACATTCTAATAAACAAGTTTTTTACTATTGAACTTTTAACATGCTGATAGATATTATGAAACTGAAAGAGGGGGAAAAGGCCTATCGATTTGACTGAGTCACCTTGCAGCATCACATTTATAATGGAAAGAGTAAAAAGAGGGGGGGCATATGTGGAGAGAGGTGGTCATGCATTCTGAATCAGAGAGTTCCTGCACCAAAATTCCAACTCCCTCACCAGTGGAATGACATTAGGCAAGTGGTCTTCTTAATCTGTAAAATAAAGAAGATAACATATAATTTGCATGATTGTCATAAAAATTACAGATAATTAGATGAGTTACATTTTAGGTTATGATATGAAAAGTTGTGATAGATTGTAACAAGTAGGGAAAAAAAGATGGGTTAAGCTAAATTTTTTTTTTTCCAATGGAGAGAGAATCTGAAGAATGTAAACTCAAGACAGGGAAGACTTTTTTTCTGGCATTTGCTGAGATTGGGATGGCAAATGATTCACCTCACCTTGGGAGAGGGTTTTGTCTTCTGAGGGGAAGAAGTGTTTGTCATAGCCACACAAGCATGAGTGATATGATGGAATCCAGAGGATCCTCCAGAAGCGTAACCTGTCTTCCCACCAATCACTCTTCACCCTGAAGACTGTTGATAAGTTCTGGACAGTAGGTGAAGCTGGTCATGAGGTTGGACAGATAGAAGGAGATCTCCATGGTTTATAGCAATTTCATCCCAGAGTCAGATAAAAGGAACAGCTGCAAAAAGCCCAAGACTAATCTCATCCTTAATATATTAGAAACCAGATGGGAACCAAAGCAATCTGAAAGTATCCCATTCTCCTTTCCACCTCAGTTTTCACAGGACTGAAGTGATTATCCCCTCAACCTTCCTGCCTAGAAGAAGGAAAGTCTGCCCTACCCTATTTTGTGACCTATAGGTCTTTTACACAATGCCTAGCATATTTTTTAAAAAATACATAATTAAAAAAGGAACAATGAAGCAGGTAAATGTGAAATGAACCAGGAAATGAAGTAAGTAAATGTAATCTACAAAATAATAGAAGCAGACCTATAGATGACCTAGAAACTGGAATTCACAGACTTAATGAAATAACTATTATAAATATACTAAATAAAATATATAAAAATATGAACAAAATGGAAGAAAATGTGAAGAATTGAAGCAGAGAAATGGAATCCATAAAGAGGATCAAATGAAATTTTTAGAACTACACAGTCTATGAAATTAAGATATCCTGAAATAAGTTAGTGAATTCAAAAATAACTCAGAATAAATTATTTGAACTGAAACACATACAGAAAAAGGAACTTTAAAAAAAAAAGAAGAGAAAAAAGACTCTGTCAAATGATCTAACATATTTATAATTTGAGTTCTAGAGAAATAGGAGAGAAATAATGGGGAAAAAACAGCATTTGAAGAGACGATTCTATGAGTTTTTCAAAAGAGATAAAAGATATAACCTGTATATTCAAGAAATTCAGTGACCCTAGCCAGGCGTGGTGGCACACACCTGTAATCCAAGCGACTTGGGAGGCTGAGTCAGGAGGATCACGAGTTCAAAGCCAGCCTCAGCAACTTAGTGAGGTCCTAAGCAACTCAGTGAGACCCTGTCTCTAAATAAAATACAAAATAGGGCTGGGGATGTGGCTCAGTGGCCGAGTGTCCCTGAGTTCAATCGCTGGTTCCAAAAAAAAAAAAAAAAAAAAGCTCAGTGAACCCCAAATAGAACAAATACAAAGAATAAGGAAAAAATAACTCCTAAGACTACCATTGTTAACTGTTTGAGGCTAAAAATAAAAGAATATCTTTAAGGTAACCAGAGAATAGAAGATACATTATCCTCCAAGAAACAATTGTAAGAATGGTAGAAGACAAAGAACAATTAAGTGACAACTTGAATGTATTGGGAAAAAGTTAAAAGAAAACTGCCAATCTAGAATTATTTAGCTAGTGAAAATACTTTTCAGAAAACGTGAAATAAAACATTTTCAAATATAGCAAAGATGAAAGAATTTATCACCAGTACACATTAACTACAAAAGTCCTAAAAGAAGTTCTTTGGATTAAAGGAAAATGATCCCAAATGGAAGTGTGAAATTTTTAAAAAGAATGAAAATGTCCAGAAATGGCAAATATATGGGCTAATAAAAAAGCTTAGTCCTTTTAATTTTTTTAGAAAATCACTGACTATTTAAAATGAAAAAAAAAATAACATGTACAGTGTATAATGTGTAGAAATAAAACATATGACAATAGCAAAGAGACACTTATAAATTAGGGGAACATAGATATAAAGTTTGAACACCTCTATGCTAAACTAACAATGAAAATAAACACAAAAGAAAAACTAGGGGCTAGGGATATAGCTCAGTTGGTAGAGTGCTCGCCTTGCAAGCACAAGGCCCTGGGTTCAATCCCCAGCACCACAAAAAAATAAAATAAAATAAAATAAATAAAAATTAAAAAGCCAAATGAAGGAGACAACTAAATTCTAAAAAACATATGGTTCATCCAAATAAGGTAGGAAGGAAGAAACAAAGGAAATAAAAACAGGGATTTTTTTAAAATAATAAGTTTATAGACTTACACCACACTATACCAGTAATTACATTAAATGTTAATGGGTTAAAAACTTCCATTATAAAGTCAGATATTATAAAGTGGATTAAAGAAAAAAACAGAAGTTCAATTATATGCCACTTATAAGAGAAAACCTTTGAATTTAAGGACAAAGATGAGTTGAAAGAAAAAGAATAAATGAGTTCTGGATATGTATTGTACAGTACACAACTATTTTCCATAATATATTTAATATACAATATTTTATATATATTACATGTAATATATATAATATATAATATATTTTAGCAATTTGAAAATTACTAAAAGAATAGAAAAAGATAACTATGTGAGGTGATGAATATGTTAATTAGTTTAATTGTAATAGTCATTTTGCAATTTATACATGTACCAAAACATCACATTATACATTATAAATATATATGTACATAATTCTTATTGTCAGTTATACCTTAATAAACCTGCAAAACTGAAGTATGGAGCTAGATATAGCCATGCACTTGCTAGTTGTAGGAAAACATTGTAGTGGTATGAATCCGAGACAAAGCAGGCTCTGTGACATAGAGTAATGCCTCTCAGACCTCCAACTGCAAGGTCTAAAGGTTGCAGCTGAAATCAAATACCTGGTTTACACAAAATCCCTGTCTCTGTCAGGGTGTCACGAACACCAAAGAAGAGGTGTTAGGATACAATCCTATTCCAGAGAGAAATGGAACTACTCTTAACAGCTGGGTTCAGCTCAAGGAATCCTTGAAAACCTTACCAGACCTTTCCTAGATTGTGCAGCAACCTTCCCTCACTCCATTCAACCTTCCATTGCACTCTCCTCTACTTGCATTCAGGTTGGGACCACATTCTGAGACCTCTCCCTGCCTTCCCCCACACTGACCGCTCTATTTTTTTTTTAACCAGAGGTTGGCAAATATTAAAAATTAGCCCACAGGTCAAATCTAGTCTGTAGTCAACTTTTGTACTACCTGTGGGTTGAGAATTACTTGATATTTTTAAATCAGGAGAGGAAAATGGAAGAATTTATGTAACGGTGACTATACCTTTCCCACAAAGCCTGAAATACTTTAACAGAAACAATTCGCTGACTCTTATCTCTCATGGTGATGTTTACCCTCATAAAATACTTGTACATTTAATCCCATCTTGTGGCTTCCTCTAGGAGGACCTAGACTAACACAAGTGGTGCAAAGAATGGTCTAAGGAAACAGCAAGATGAAGATTTGGGACTGACTCACCCATCATTTTGCATGTGAAGAGGATGCTATCCTGGTTAGTAGATGGAACGTTAATAAGTTCTAGGACATGGCAATTTAACTACTATAATATTCTATAATGTTCACTGGTAGCAACTTTGGAAAACATTCCATTGGAGGAGAACACTATTGTAGGAATGCCACATGGGACTTTGAAAATTAAGAACAATATCTATAAATAGAGCAGAGTTAACTGACTACCAATAAGTTGTACTGCTATCCTGCAGAATGATAAGTGACTGAGAGCTGTTTATAAGCAATTAATAGCTAAATTAGAAAGTCAAAATACTTCAGTGGTAAGTCACAGGAGGCCCTATTTCCTGTAGAGAAAGGGCAACCAAAATTAAGTTGTACCCTAAAGTTCTGATTTTAAGGGTCATAGAGCTCCAGAAATATGTGAATCCAAAAGCAAGTCCATGTGACCCTAGTGGATAGGAACTTCTAGATGGATGACCCTGAGGATAGTGATTCTACAACTCCCTGGGTCTTCTGTGCTTAAAGAGGTAATCTACTTTTGTCTAGTAAAAACTAGCACTTCCACTACACTGGAAGATGCTACAGAAATATTCCTAACATGGACATTATTATACCTTATTATACTAGTAACTCCTCTCTCAGATGCTAGGCTACTGAGTAGAATGAAATCCAAACAGCCTAGCTGAGGATATACTGGTGCTGTGAAGTGAGGAAACCATATATCTAAAGAATTTTAAGAACTATCCAGTGTATGCTGACAGGATTCAGGAGAGTCCCACAGGGTGTACATTTTGATCAAAGGAGCTAAACTGTAAGCCTGGATAAACAAGAGTTTAGTAACTTTGGAACATGCCCTCAGAACACAAGTTTTATCACCTTAACAAGTACCTAACAGGAGGGATCAAATTTGCTGCTGGTTCTTAGAAGACTGGAAAACTCAGTGTCTAATTTCCAGCAAAGTAGAATTGCCTAAGTTGGCTTTGTAAGTAGTCGACAAAGAAATAAAGTGATGGAAGGAAGCTGGCATGCTAGGATGGACAAATTTAATCTTTGAAGGCCCACCTTCCCTGGTCCCAGCTTTACAAGCACTTCTTTGGTCAAACTGCAAGTTTTTAAAAGCCTTTAGCTCTGCTTTCTGCTCTCAACTCTCATAGTAAGCCTGGCTAAATGCTGCCAGCAATATCTGTACCACTGACTAAATGCTGTGCTGCCTTGAAATTTCCTCCACCAGATTAATTAGTCCATCACCTTTAAATTAGCCTCAAACTGGGTTTCAGGACATGAGGAAAATGTAGACAAATTCTTTGCCCAAATATAATAAGTGGTCTCTAGTTCAATTTCTAAGTCCTCATTTCTCTCTAAAATCTCATGAGCATGGTCTGCATATCAGCATTCTGGTTGTTTGAGCTCCCAACAGAATCACCCGTTAAGCTCCACTTACAACATTAAGCTTTTCCAACTTCTATTTCAAAATCCCTCTTGCGAACCAGCTCCAAATTCTTCCTGACCACATGGTACCAGGTTAGTCACAATAACAACCCCACTCCTGACACCAATTCCTATTTTACTAGGCTTTTGTATGGCTATCACCAAAATACCTGACAAGAACAACTTAGGGAGGAAAAATGTATTTGGGGCTCAGTTTCTGAGGTCTCTGACCACAGCCAGCTAATTCCATTGTTCTGGGCCCAAGGTCAGGTAAAACACCATGGTGGAAGGGCCTACCAGAGGAAGGCTGCTCAGCTCATAGTAGGGTCAGAAAGCAGTGAAATATGGTAGGTAAAGGGACACAGGGAAGATGTACCCTTCCAGGGCATGTCCCCAGTGACCCACCTCCTCCAGACATGTCCTACCTGCTTCTAGTTACTGCCCAGTCAGTCTAGAGTAGGATGAACCTATTAGGTTACAGTTCTCATGATCTGATCATTTAACCTCTGAATATTCCTGCATTAACAGGAGCTTTTGGGGAACACTACATATCCAAACTATAACATCCAGGTTCCTAAGAGGAAGAATGTACAACACCATGGAAAATACAGACCATAATGATTTCCCCAGTCTTTCTTCAAACATGGATATACAACCATTTACTCAAGTGATTATAACATGGGGGAAGGGCAATAATGAGTATTTCAAGGACTATTAGATCCAGGGACCAAGTTGACTATGTATCTACCTTTAGATTTTGTTTTAGTCAGTTATTTTGCTGCTGTGACTTACCAGCACAATTGTAGAGGAGAAAAGGTCTATTCAGGGGTTTACAGTTTCAGGGGTCTTAGTCCATAGAAGGCCAGCTCCATTCTTCAGGGCTTCAGGTGAGGTAGGACATCATGGCAGAAGAGTGTGGCAGAGGGAAACAGCTCAAGTGGTGATTGAGAAGCAGAGAGAGAGATACCACTTGCCAGATACAAATATATGCCCCATAGTCATGCCCCCAATTAATCACTTCCTCCAGCCACACCCCACCTGCCTCCAGTTACCACCCAGTTAATCCCATTAGGATTAATTCACTGATTAGTTTAATACTCTCACAACCCAATCATTTCTCCTCTGAACCTTCTTGCATTGTCTCACATGTGAGTTTTTGGAGGACATCACATATCTAAACCATAACAGATTTCATTACAGCTTCCCTTGTTAGTGAGAGTCTACAGAGGACCAGTAGCAAATGGAACCTACCTAAAGTTAGGTTCACAGTGGAGCCACTGGGTCTGCTGTACTGCCAAGTAATCTTTTCCTTAGTTCACAAGTACATAATTGGAATTTACAGACTTCACAGTTGGACTTATTCTCACATTGGGTTTCTTGTTTGTGGAGGAAAAGAGATGATTGTCAGAAATTTTATGATGGAAACATCTGAAATTGCCTTCTTCATCCCTGGCGAAAACAGTAAATCAAAAACAATATTGTGTCACAGGAAGGATGATTAAGGCCAGGCTACTATCAAAGATCTAAATGTTTCCTGTCCATTTGATTAGTTCAGTCTGACTCAGAAACTAAATAGATCTTGAGAATGACTACAGATTTGTGCAGGCTTGACCAATAGCACCTGAATCACAGCTGCTATGCTGGAAAAGGTTTATAAAGCCTCAGGTAGGTGTAAGGTGGTCATTGACTTGGCAAATGCATTCTTTTCCATACCTGATAGTAAAGAATATTTTGTTTTCACATGAGACAAACAATAATATTCATTTGTATATTTGCCTTTTGTCACAATATTCTCCTGCCCTTGGTCACAATATAGTTCAAAAGATCTAGAGCACCTGTACATCCCATAGAATGTCACACTTACTCATGACATCATGCTTGTTAGGCATGATATAGAGTTTCTAAAACTCTTGGAATTTTCTGAATAACAGGAATGACAGGAACCTCTTTTATCATTCATAAAAATTACTTTTCAGCCACGACAAATGCGAACTGGTATGCTGAAGGTCTTCGTGAGACATTTCATGATGTTTTTACTCATTTCTACACCAAAGTTGTGGGAGTCTTTTTTCATACTAGTGATTTCTCCAACTCTCCAGACACAAGCTGAGTGTCCAACAATTCAATTCAATTCTGGTCCTAACTATTTGGTGTTAGCATCAGATTTCACAGGCTTAGTGATTTAGTCCCACAAGGCTGTTCTTACTTCAGATGACAGACATAAGTACTGGGTCCCCAGACTTATCCCCCACTCCTGTCCATCTTATCTACAAACAGGATTCCCATTCCAGTTTGATAAGTTGCGAGAATAGCTTTTAGAACTTATGAAAACAGTTCACTTACTATTACTAATTTATTATAAAGGATATGACCCAGGAATGGCCAAATGAAAGAGATTCCTAAGGAAAGGTGGGAGGAAGGGAAGCAGTGTCCATACCCTCTTCTGGGTATGTCAACCTCCCAGTATCCCAATGTGCTCACCACCTCAGAAGCTCTCCAAACTTCCGTTGACTAGAGGTTTATATAGAGGTTCTATTACATAAGCTTGATTGATTAAATCATTAATCATTTGAGATTGGTACTCAATCTCCAGCTCCTCTCACATCCCAGAGGTTAAAAGTGGTAGAACTTAACATCCCAACCCTCTATTTACATGGTCAGTTCCTCTAGCAACCAGTCCCCATTCTAAAGATATCCAGGGTCCCATAGACATAGAGAGTCCCATAGCCATAAACTCAGATATGGCTGGATAGTTATTTTTATGAATAATAAAAAAGGTTCCTATCACTCCTGTTATTCAGGAAATTCCAAGAGTTTGAGAAGCCCTGTGTCAGGTAGTGGGGACAAAGACTAAAAATGCATTTCTTATTATCATAGACATTCATTTCAAGAGGTGGAAGATAAAATCTATGAAGATTCATAACTAGCCATTTCAGGGAAGTTTTGGGGGAATCCACTAGGTCAGTGGTGTGTGGGGATATCCCCACCAAAGTAAAAAAAAAAATTATTATATTCTGCGTTTCCATCTCCTGTCACAAAGAAGGAAGCTCACAAGAAGCTGACTTCTGAGAGCTCTGAAGGTAATACATCCCACATCTAGTAATATTTCTACAGCATATACATCAAGTGACATGGAAAGCTTCCACCTTTGAATGGGATCAAAGCAGGACCAGGCCACAAGGAAATCAGCCCTGTCGTTTGGAGCATATGATGCAACAAATTTCCATGGGGTTAGAGGTGTCATGTGGAGGGAAAAAAAAGAAACGAGCTTTTGGGGAAGCTCTGGTAGAAGAATCACAACTCAAGTCCCTGGGATTCTGGAGTAAAGTCATGTCATCAACAACAGAGAATTACATTTCCTTTGAATAATAATTCTTATTTTTGATCTGTTTGGGTCTTAGAAATGATATAATAATTGACCACAGGATCCAGTCCATCTAGAAATGTCTATCACACTGAATTCTGCAAGATCTACTAAATTAGAAAGCCCCATTAGTAGTAGCCCATTGTAAGATAGTGTTGATAGGTCTGGGATGAGATTAAATAAGAATGGAAGGTATGGGTAAATTTCATGAGTAGGGAACCAAAACCCCATACCATCAAACACAGTTGTCCTAGTGCCTCCCACCCTTGCACCCATGGGCATGTTTAGGTGGGAGTGGGGAGAGGTCCCATAAGACAAGATGAAAGAAAAGTAAAAATCTCAGGTTTGGTTTATAAATGGATTGGCTTAGTATTGTGAATGTAAGCCAAAAATATATGGTGTCTTCATTACAACTATATTCAGGAAGATAGTAAAGAGGAAATATTCCCTATGGTAGAGATATGAGATTAAAACCAGTCATGCTCTTTGGAGAGAAAGAGAAATGACCCAAATGAGAATATACATAAATTCCAAGAAAGTGACCAATGACTCAGTTGTCTGGTCAGGGAGCTGGAAGGATAAGAACTGGAAGATCAGAAACAAAGAATCTGAGGAAGAGGCATGCAGATAAGGTGTGTGAAGCTTAGGTATTCCATGTGGATAGCCTCCAGAAAGTAGCTAACATAGAATAAGCACTGAACAACCAAGAAGACAAAATGACTCGGCCATTTGCCATTCAGTTCATATTTTTTCATGGGTCCCATGATAGCTACGATGAACACAGGAATATAACATAGTGGTAGGGAGGGAGTCTACCAGCAAGCCCAATGGCATGGACTCCACTTGCCAAGCCCCACTTAACAATGTGCCACCTCTGAACATTCTGCAGTAACAACATTGGACCCTCAATATGGCACTATTCCTTCAGAAAATCAACCAGCCATTTAGCAAGTTTGAATATATGGAATCCTTCCAAACTGGGAAAGACATTCTTTCTCACAGAGACAAATACATATTCAGGTATGTGTTTTCTCTTCCTGCCCACACAGCAACATTATCAGGGGCTTATGTAGTGCCTCATCCACGGGTCTGGAAATCCACACAACAAAATATCCAACCAGGAGGCCAACATAACCAGGACAGTGATGTGGGAGTGGACCCAAGACCATGGGGACCACTGATCATATCACATATTGCCCCATCCAGAGGTAGCTGACTTTATTCAATGCTGGAATAACTTAGTCAACAAAAGGTCTTTTGTCATTTTTACTCATTCAAATGGCATATTTTTCCATGGGGATTCAAGAAACAGAAGATTCTGATATGTGAAGAGAAATGAATAAAGAGAGAGAAGCAAATGCAAGCAACTGAAAGAGATTGAGTCCTGACAGATATCTCATGTCCAGTTAGCCACAGCCCATGAGAGCTCGGTTTCCTAAGAGTATGTTCAACCACCACCATCTGCTTTTTTTTTTTTTCCACATGAACAACAAACATGATTTGGTTTCCATTGTTTGCAACTGAAAGATTTTGTCCAACACAATAAATACCCAAAAGGCAAACTTACATTCACATGAACTTTCCAATAAATAATGTAGTTGTCCCAAAATGCAAAGAGCTTATCTTATCTTAGGTTTAGACAGCCCTTCATCAGTGTGCAAAAAAAAAAAAAAAAAAAAAAAAAAAATCTTTATAAATAGCTGAACTAAATAACCTAAGGGTCCCTTGCCACACTGAAATCCTCTGACAAATATCAGGAAAGACATGATTTGGAAAATAAAATTGTTTCACTGTTAGGGAAATACAAAATAATGAGTCTCCAGGTACCTGATAACGTTCCAAAACAGGATGTGCAAAAGTGTATAATATTACAAGGGGAAAAATTGACATATTCTACTTTAGCATCTAGTGAGAAAACCAGAACCATGTTTGACAATGAGTTTTATCTTTTATTAACGCACTAAGAAAAGTCTAGAAATTAAGTATTTGAGGTGTGTAAAAATATAAGAGAAAAACGGTAAATAAAATAGCTTCCAGATTTACATTTTTATTTACTGCTGAAATAAAAATTGAAAAAGATTTCAAAAAAAGTTTTGGCAAAATGCTCCGGTTTGCTTTCTCCCGATATCACTGCCAACAATGCCCTCTAGTGGTAAACTAAGTCGGCACTGAGGAGCGGAAAAAAAAATGGAACAAATGACCCTGTTAAACTCATTGCTAAGGTTTTCATGAAAATATGAACTTTTACACTTCCACTTGGTAACTGAATGTTATATTTGGCAAGAAATGAATCTTTATAAAGTATTGCAGCAGATATCTTAAAATATAAGCATTTCAAAGCCAATTTTCCTCTTGTGGTTTTCCTGAACACATGCCAAATAGCACATGGAAACAGCCATCTGTAATGTCTTACTGGGGCATTTCAGGGTCACAACTTCCACTGGGCACCTTTAAAAAAATACAGTCTGCTTTTATAGAGGATGAAGTCATTCTCCCCCAAATTTCTTCTTTTAAACTCAATTACTTTCAAGAATTATAGCTTCAGAACAACAATGAACAACCACTTTCAAGATCTTATCTGCATTCTGAACTCATCAACCAGATGAAGTTCCTTTCCCTGAGAATTCTTCAGGCTACAGTTCTCAGCCACTGGAACAAGCCAGTCAAAATAATAGTTATGGTTATGAAAGTGAAATTTCTCTAACCCTGGCTCATCAAAGAGCTTCCCAAAGGTCTAGAGCTGTAAGTAAAAGAAAGAACATAGTTTACTCTCCCTCTAATTCACACCAACCAACTGTGGGCTATTTTAAGATTCCTTTGTTTCTGCAAATTATTCTCTGCTCTCTCCCTTTCTTCTTTTATACTTTCTAACCATCCTATATTCCCTTTAGTAACTGAATGTGTGTGTGATTTTAAGAGGCATTTAGATTCCTTTTGTATGAGAATACTCTCTGTGAATGACTCTGAGTAAGATATAAGCCAGTCCTCTGCTGGGAATTCTTCCATTCAAATAGAAAGAAAGAAAAAGAAAGAAAGAAAGAAAGAAAGAAAGAAAGAAAGAAAGAAAGAAAGAAAGAAAGAAAGAAAAGAAAGAGGGAAAGAAGGAAGGAAGGAAGGAAGGAAGGAAGGAAGGAAGGAAGGAAGGAAGGAAGGAAAGAGAGAAAGGAGGGAGGGAGGGAGGGAGGGAGTGGGGGCAGGGAGGGAGGGAAGGATGGAAGGAAGGAAGGAAGGAAGGAAGGAAGGAGGAGCGAGGAAAGGGAAAGGAGAGAGAAAGAGAAAACATACATCTTCAGATAGCTGTGCTGTAAGTTGACAAGAACCATTAATATTAATTCTTTAGAAAGACGGAGATGACCACATTGTCAATGCTAAACACCTCCTGGTACTGCATTGGTAAAAAGGAATCCACAGTCTAAGTAACATGTCTGCAAAGATCTCTTGCATTCATAAACCTGAGACAAAACCTCATGAGGTAACCTGACCTTCACCACCCTTTCCTCCATTACTATTTCTGGTGGACCATGAATACCTCAACTTTGAAGGTCAGCTGACTGATACCAGTATAAACCCCAGTACTGCCGCTGTGTTGTCTGTGCTGATTAGCAAGTCATTTACACAAACTAAGGAGCCATTAAGGATCTCACAAAGCAACTGGCTGACAATTTCACCTACACCTAGCACTTGACAAAATTAAAAAACAAAGATGTATAGATCCCAAGATAGCAGCATATGGCACTGTGTATCCCCAGGTGTGCCCTATGAATTCATCCCTAACTTACCTGACCATGAGTCCTTTTTTCCTCAGAGCACTTTGGGCAACCAAGGTAAAATGCTTCCATTGTACCTTTCACTCTTCAGGAAATGCTGGGACAGAGTGTTCTATAAAATTTTTCACTTTAAATTATACCTCTTGAATTTCCTCAGTCACACTGACTTCAAGTGTTTGATAACCACAGGTGCCAATGGCTACCATAAGAGAGTGCAGAACTGAACATTCCAACAGAACGTTCTATTGGACAGCACTAGCCTAGGGTTTTCCTCATAATATTCAAACTTCAGCCATTAAGAAACACATAAAAATAGTACTTAATAATAGAGAAAACTGTTAAGCAACATTTAGCAAAATGATTAAAGGTGATATTCCCAGTAATAGACAAACAGACACCATATACCTCCTATTGTGCAATCCTAAGAAGAGCACAATATCTCATATGTGGTATTTCTACCAAAAATACATAACCTAAATCTAATCATTAGGAAATACTAGACACAAATTGAAGGATATTCTAAAAAATTATTATTTTTAGAAAATAATATACTTTTTAAAAAATACTATACTTTTAAAATGTCTAGGTCATGAAATACAAATAAATGCTAAAGAACTGTACCATATGAAAAAAGACTAAAGAGACATGACAAATGCAAAATATGATCCTGGATTAGATCCCAAGGAGGGAAAAGAATAACTGCAAAGGAACCTACTGGAACAATTGCTCAAATGGACTGCAGCCCATATCCCGGTATTATGAAAATGTCAAGTTTCTTGATTTTGATCATTGCTGGTGTGGTCATGTATGACGAAGTTCTTCATCTTAAGAAATATATACTGAAGTATTTAAGAGCAAAAGAGCTGCCCCCTCAGACCCAGCCTGGCACCCGCCCCCTGGGATCTAGCACAGAAATGCCGCGCTGCTGCAGCTCCCCATCTACCAATGCATGACAACCTCCATCTTGAGACACCTCTGCTGCGGCCACCGCCATCTTAGTTGGGGTGGCTTCCATCTTTGGACACCTGCAGGAGACTAGAAACCCAAAATCAGGTTAGCTGCTGCTCCTGCCACCAACTAGGAACATGGCTGCTTCCATCTAGGGATAATAGCCAGGACCTGAAAGAACATCACCAAGGTTCCTGCTGGTTTGGTTACATCTGAGGTATCCCTGCTAGGTGTGCTAATAGCCACCATCTTGCTGCAGAGTCAGGAGAAAGCCTTGCAAGGGGTTGGTAGGTGGGAAAAGGGTGTAAGGGAATCTTGATTCCAGTTCATCCAGACAACCAGCCTGCATCCACTGGGATCCCAGAGACATCTCTAGCAGCGCTTGCTGGGACCCATCATCAGACCCATCCCTCCCCAGTACGGTACCCACCAATTTGGCAATCAATAGGGCCCTTCAGTTCCTCAATCCCCAGTCTTCTACCACTCCATAGCCACCAACCTGGTCTAGTGCTTGCAACTACATGGCTGACCCAAAGATATCAATGCCTGGATCTGATTTGCCCAATACAGAACAGTTTTCTGTGACAGGTGTACAGGTCCCAGTGCTCAGCCCTCAGGACTTCTGGGGAAGGAGATTCCTCATTGGGAAGTTGAAAGTGCAGGGCAGGAGAGATACAATTTAGAGCCTAAATTAGAGACCTGGAATTGTGGGGTCCATAAGTGAGGGAAGGGGCTAAGACCAGACTCCTACATCACATGGGTGGATCCCAAAGGAGAGTCCCAGGGTGCAGCCTTCCAGTGGGACTGGCAGTTGCTATCCTCTGCCTCCAGGAGTCCTGCCTCCAAGTCTAATCCTACCACTTTAGTAACTTTCACCATCCTGAGGGTGGAGTTACCAGCAAACTCCACACAACCCCACCTATAGAAGAGAAGAGAAGCAGAGAAGATATTGAACTTCAAGAGAAACAATCATTTAATTTTCCTTCAAGACTTTTTTCCCCCTATTTTTTCTCTTTTCATTCCCACTCTCACATCCCCATCATGTTTGAAATCAAGTACTTTTCATGCATCAGGCTACTGAGGACTGGGAGGTTTGAACAGTATATTACAGTTTTGTTGTAGATTTTTCTTTTTTTTAACAATTTTTCTTTTTCTTTTTTTTATTCACTCTATTTTCCTCTTATTCCTCATAGCCTCTTTTTCTCTTTTCTACTGCTATCAACCAACTTCTTTTGATACCTCTTTCACTCTTCCTATGCTCTCCGTACCTCTATTATCACCTCTTACCTCATTAACATTGCATCCTACACACCTCCCCTGTTCTCTCTTTGTTCACCATTAGAAATTGTAGACCTTATTGCAAACCTGTTGTTTATGTTGTAGATAATAATCAAACACATCATCTCCATTTGTTGTGACTAGTAACATCTTAGTAGAGGCTATTTTGTTTAAAGCTGCATATTGTTTGTATTGGGTGCTCTTAATATTGATCTCCCCCTTAAAAGTGAGGTATTGGAAACCTGCAGGGACACTATAAATCTATAGGGTGGAAACTGTAATACCTCAGGTTTGTACTGCTAAAGAGGAAGACACACAAACAACATGAAAAAAAAACAAGGGAAGAAAGCACCCAAAATAAACCAAGATGCTATATTAATAGAATACATTGACAGCACAGTAGAAGAAATGTCAGAAAAGGAGTTCAGAATGTACATAATTAAAATGATCTGTGAAGTAAAGGATGATATAAGCGAGCAAATGCAGGCAATAAAAGATCACTTGAATAAAGAGTTAAAAGAGCAAATTCAGGAAGTAAAAGATTACTTCAATAAAGAGATGGAGATTGTGAAAAAAAAAAAACAAACAGAAATCCTTGAAATGAAGGAAACAATAAACCAAGTTAAAAACTCAATAGAAAGCATCACCAATAGAATAGATCTCTTGGAAGACAGAACCTCAGATGATGAAGACAAAACATTCAATTTTGAAAATAAAGTTGACCACACAGAGAAGATGATAAGAAATCATGAACAGAACCTCCAAGAATTATGGGATAACATGAAAAGACCAAATTTAAGGATTATTGGAATTGAGGAAAGCACAGATACAAACCAAAGGAATGAATAATCCATTCAATGAAATAATATCAGAAAATTTCCCAAATCTGAAAAATGAAATGGAAAATTAAGTATAAGAAACTTACAGGACACCAAATATACAAAATTACAACAGATCCACAGCAAGGCACATTATAATGAAAATGCACAGCACAAAAAATAAGGATAGAATTTTGAAGGCCACAAGAGAAAACTATCAGACTACCTATAGGGGGAAACCAATTTGGATATCAACAGATTTCTCAGTCCAGACCCTAAAGGCTCAGAGTTCCTGGAACAATGTAAACCAAGCTCTGAAAGAAAATGGATGCCAGCCAAGAATCTTATATTCAGCAAAATAAGTTTCAGATTTGATCATGAAATAAAAATCTTCCATGATAAACAAAAGTTAAAATAATTTACAAATAGAAAGCTTGCACTGCACAACACTCTCAGCAAAATATTTCATGAGGAGGAAGTGAAAAAAAACAATGAAAATAAGCAAAGAGTGGAACTAAAGGAAAAGCCAATCAAAGGAGAAACCAAGTCAAGTTAAAAACCAAAAATAAGCCAAAATGGAAATACAAATCATATTTCAATACTAACCCTGAATGTTAATGACCTAAACTCATCAATCAAATACATAGACTGGCAGATTAGATTTTTTAAAAAGACCCAGTAATATGCTGCCTTCAAGTGACTCATCTCATAAGAAAAGACATCCACACACTGAAGGTGAAAGGAAGGGAAAAAACATATCATGCACACGGACTCAGTAAAAATGCAGGAGGTTTCCATCCTCATATCAGATAAAGTGGACTACAAGCTACACACTAACTTGTGACTACAAGTTAGCCAGAAGGGATAAATAAAGACATTTCATACTGCTTAAGGGACTCATATATCAATAAGACATAACAATCATAAATATTTATGCCCCCAACAATGGAGCATATATGTATGTCAAACAAACCCTTCTCAATTTCAAGAATCAAATAGACCACAACACAATAATACTGGGTGACTTTAACACACCTCTCTCACCACCAGATAGATTGTCCAAACAAAAACTGAACAAAAAAACCATAGAACTCAATAATGTGATCAATAATTTAGACTTAACAGACATACATAGAATATTCCATCCATCAATGAATGAATATACTCTTTTCTCAGGAGCCTGTGGATCTTTCTCTAAAATAGACCATATGTTATGCCACAACACAACTTACAGAAAATATAAAAAATACAAGAAAAAAAATAGATACTACCCTACATTCTCTCAGATCTTAATGTAATAAAAATAGAAATCAATGATAAAATAAAAAATAGAAGCTACTCCAACACAGGAGATTAAATTATATGCTATTGAATGATGCATGGATAGCAGAAAACATCAGGGAGGAGATAAAAAAAATTCTTAGAGGTAAATGAGAAAACCAATACAACATATCAAAATCTCTGGGATACTGTGAAAGCAGTTCTAAGAGGAAAGTTCATTACATTGAGCTCATTCATTAAAAGAATAAAAAGTTCACAAAAAAATGACCCAACATTACATCTCTGTTATCATTGCATCATTCAAAAGCATATTATTTAGTCTCCAGGTGTTGGAGTAATTTTTGTTTTTTATTTTATCATTGATTTCTAATTGTATTCCATTATGGTCTCATAGAATACAGGATAGGATCTCTGTTTTTTTGTGTTTACTTATGGAAGCTTTGTGGTGTAACATATGGTCTATTTTGGAAAAAGAGCCATAAACTCCTGAAAAGAAAGTGTATTCACTCAATGATGGATGAAATACTCCTTGTATGTCCATTAAGTCTATATCATTGATTGTAATTCTAAGTGTCGTTGTTCAGGTTTTGTTTGGAGGATCTATCTAAAGGTGAGAGTGGTGTGTTAACGTCATGCAGTTTTATTGTGTTGTGGTCTATCTGATTCTTGAAATTGAGAATGGTTTGTTTGATGTACCTAGATGCTCCTTTATTTGGGGCATAAATATTTAAAATCATTATGTCTTGCTGGCTTATGGCTCCCTTAAGCAGTATGAAATGTCCTTTATCCCTTCTGACTAACTTAGGTTTAAAGTCTACTTTATCTGATATGAGGATGAAGACCCTGCTTTTTTACTGAGTCCATGTGCATAGTATGTTTTTCCCCATCCTTTCACCTTAGATGCTCTTCAACAGATGAATGGATGAAGAAACTAAGGTATATATACACAATGGAATATTATTCAGCCACAAAGAAGAATAATATTATAGCATTTGCAGATAAATGGATGGAATTGGAGAATATCATGCAAAGTGAAATAAGTCAATCCCCAAAAGCCAAAGGCTGAATATTTTCCCTGATAAGTGGATGATGATACATAATGGGGGTGAGAGGTAAGAGAAGAATGGGGGGAACTTTAGATTACAAAGAGGGAAATGAAAGGGAGGAGAGGGTAGGGATATGAAAGATGGTGGAGTGAGATAGACATCATTATGCTATGTACATGTATGATTTCACAAATGATATGAATCTACATCATGCACAACCACAGAAATGAAAAGTTGTACCCCATTTGTGTACAATGAATCAAAATGAAGTCTGTAAAAATTAAAAAATAAATAAATTTTTAAAAAACCATTACATCTCAAAGTTCTAGAAAAAGAAGAACAGATCAACACCAAAAGTAGAAGATGGGAAATAATTAAAATCAGTGCTGAAATCAATGAAATTGAAACAAAAGAAACAATTGAAAAAATTGACAAAACAAAAAGTTGGTTCTTTGAAAAAATAGACAAAATTGATAAAGGCTTAGCCACACTAATGAAAAGAAGGAGAGAGAAAACTCAAATGACTAAAATTCATGATGAAAAAGGAAACATCACAGCAGACACTATTGAAATACAAAAGATAATTAGAAGCAACAACAAACTCCAACAAAATAGAAAATCTCAAAGACAACAACACAAGAAATAAAATAAAAAATCAATAAATAGGATGGATTCAAATTAAAAGCTTCTCAGCAAAGGAAACAATCAATAACATGAAAAGAGAGCCGACGGAATGGGAGAAAATCTTTACCACATGCACCTCAGATGGAGCATCAATCTCCAAGATATATAAAGAACTCAAAAAACACCAAAAATACAAATAACCCAATCAATAAATGGGCTAAGGAACTGACCAGACACTTCCCAAAAGATGATACACAATCAATCAACAAATATATGAAAAAAGTTCAACATATGTAGTAATTAGAGAAATGCAAATTAAAACCACTATAAGATTTCATTTCATTCCAATTAGAATGGCAATGATCAAGAATACAAACAATAATAAATGTTGGCAAGGATGTGGAGAAAAAGGTACACTCATACATTACTGGTGGGATTGCAAATTGGTGCAACCACTCTGGAAAACAGTATGGAGATTCCTTAGAAAACTTGGAATGGAACCACTATTTGACCCAGTTATCCCACTCCTCATTTTATACCCAAAGGACTTAAAGTCAACATACTACAATGACCCAGCCACATCAGTATTTATAGCAGCTCAATTCACAATAGCTAAACAATGGAACCAACCCAGATGTCCTTCAATAGACGAATGGATAAAGAAATTGTGGTATATATATACACAATGGAATATTACTCAGCTTTAAAAAAGAGTAAAATTATGGCATTTGCAGGTAAATGGATGGAGTTGGAGACTGTCATGCTAAGTAAGATAAGCCAATCCCAAAAACCCAAAGGCCAAATGTTTTCTCTGATAATGGATGCTGATACATAACGGGGTGATGGGGGGTAAGGGAAGAAGGGAGGAACTTTGGAGTGGGCAGAGTGGAATGAGGGGAGGGAGGGGGCAAGGGGTGGGAAATATGGCAGAATGAGACAGACACCATTAACCTATATACATGTATGATTACTCAAATGGCGTGACTCTACATCATGTACAATCAGACAAATGAAAAGCCGTACTCAAAAAATAAATCAATAAATAAGAGAGAGAGAGAGAGAGAGAGAGAGAGAGACAGAGACAGAGACAGAGAGAATTCTCTTAGTTCCAGTTAAGATGGAGAAACCATACCCTGTGTTCCTCAGCTTTTCATCACTATGACCAAAATGCCTGACAAGAACAATCAGAAGAGGTAAGGTTTATTTTAGTCTATGGTTTCACAGCTTCAGTCCATGGTCTGCTGGCTCCATTGCTTTAAGCATGGGAAGAAGCAGGAACATCATGGCAGAAGAATGTGCAGAGGAAAGCTGGAAAGCTGCTTAGCTCATGACAGAGAGAGTAGGGGCGGCGTGGGGCGGAGGTGGTGTGTAGAAGACAAACCCTTTTAGGTTCCTCTGGAAGTAGTCCACTCAACGACCAATGCATTAATCCATCATATGGTCCGACCCTTGTGATCTGATCATTTCCTAAAGGCCCATCTTGGAGCACATGAGACTTTGGCGGACATTTCAGACCCAAACCATAACCATACACCACCCTGTCTATTCCACTGAATTCAACTAAAAGAGGATGCACTGAGCGACTATCTGAGGAATTTGGGGGTAATGGTAGCAGGTTGATTGGGGAGGTGAATAGATCTCTAAGAACCAGTGGAAAGGGATGAGTTTTCCTTTTTAATCTGGTGTCTCCCAGCATGGACTCAAAGGCACTCTGAAACCCAGAAGTATATACCAGGGACAAATTGTTAGAAAAGAGACCTTTCTTTTCTGAAGAGCAAGAAAAGGGTCTCCGATGGGTCAGAGTTAGTGGGGAAATCCCCTGAGATTCTCTCCCTTGTCCCAGCCCTCAGGCAATCCTGCAGAGGCACAGAAGCTGGATAAGTGCTTTAAATTCAGAGGGAGGTAAATCCTTCTCTCTGACCAGAGGTTCCAAGAGTGTGAGGGGAATAGTGTTGCTCTTTTCTCTCTGTCTCTGTGTCTCTCTATCCACTTAGATCCTCTGGCAGACACAGCTGTAGAAAGTGCATCCCAGACTAGGGAAAAGAAAGCAGTGGGAATCTATTCAGAACACCAGGAAGGGTGCCTGAGGCTGCCATGGAAAAAGGAAGCTCAAGAAAGTAATCCCAAGAAGGTGTGTGTGAACTGCTGGGCTCATTTTTCACTCTACGTGCCTGGATCAGACTCTAAACAACACACAGAAGGCATTGAGAACTGATCAATGGACTAGACCAAAGCCCAAGCCCCAGACTGGTCACTGCCCATCACACACAGGACATTGCAGCCATAGTCACCAGAAGACAGAGTCACAACCTGTAACCTAAACCTTAACTTGTTAATTTCCTGACAAAGCAACCAACAAAAATTTCCCACAGGATTTGATAAGATCAGGAGTCCCATAACATAATTCAAAATGACTCACTAATGAAAATCGATCAAAAGATTTATCCAATCTGAACAATAAAGATAAAAAAGATTTTTTTAAATTTGACCTAAAGGTCAATACTATAGGTCTAACGTTTGTGTGACTGGAGTTCCAAGAAAGAATCATACAGAAAGACGGTGGAAGAAATAAATGGGTAACAATTCCCTACGTTGGCAAAAGACATAAACTTGCATTTTCAAAAGGCGCAGTAAAGCCCAAACAGAATAAATTCAAAGAAATCTACACTCAGATAATGTCACAAATGATTGAATACCAAAGACAAAAGGAAATGCTCTGAAAGCAGAGAAAAATGATACATGATACAAAAGGGAATGATGACTCTCAAGATTTCATGTTTCTCATCAGAAAACACGAGAGCAGAAAGGCGGGGAAGCACTTTTAAACTGCTGAAAGAAAATAGCTTCCAATCCTGAATTCTATATCCACTCAAAATATTCTTCAGGAATGTAGGCAAAATGAAGAGCTTCTCGGATGAAGAAAGACTGAGAGAATATGCCAGCATTAGAACTGCTCTTAAAAAGAATCCAATAAAATTTTCCAGACAGAAGAGAAATGATAAGAGTTGAAATGCTTATGAATAAATCAAAGAAAGACACAGAAAGACAAACCACATTTATGGGGTGAAAGATTCAGTAAAATTAACATGTCATTTCTCCTTAAACTTGTTTACAGATTTAATGAGATTCCAATTAAATCACAGCAGGATTTTTTGCTGATATAGACAAGTTGAATCTAAAATTTATGGAAATATAAAGGAGATAGAATAGCCAGAACAATTATTTAAAAAGAAAAACAGTTGGAGGATTCACAGTACACATTTGAACAAAACTAATATTTAGAAACATAGATCAAGGGAAAGTAATTTAAAAATCCAAAAATAGATGCACACAAACGTGACCAATTATTTTGAACAAAAGTGAGGAAGTAATTCAATGGAGAAAGGGCAGTTTTCTCAGCTAGGAGTTTTGAAATGATTTAATGTTCAGAAAAAAAGTTTATAACCTAATTACATATTATACAAAAATTGACTGAAAATGGTTCATGGGTCCACACTTAGAACTTAGAATCATAAAACTTTTAGGAGAAAACAAGATAAAACCTTCACAATTTGCATTTGGCAAAGAATTCTTAAGTATAATACCAAAAACACAATTCATAAAAGAAAAAAATGATAAATTGGACTTCATCAAAATTAACCACTTAAGCTAGGATAACATATTTACACACATATCCAAAAAGGGGCTGAAAAGTTGAATGAAAAAGCCTCTTAATAATCAATGAGAAAATGAAAAATATTTAAATATGAGTAGAGAATTTGAATTAACATTTTTATCAAAGATAATAGATAGATGGCATGCAAACATGAAAAATGCTTAACATCACTCACTGTTTGGAAAACACAAATTAAAACCACAATGTGCACCACTATTTGTGTAGTGGTGGTACACATTGGGTAGTGGTGGTACACAATTTCAGAAGGGCTGAAAGTGTTTTGAAAGCTGACAATATCAAATGTTGGCAAGGATGCAGAACAACTGGAACTCTCGTAATTACTAATAGTTATGTGAAAGGGTAAAGCTGCTTTGGGACACAGTTTAGTAGTTTATTATAGATTTAAATATATGCTAACCATATGATCCTGTAACCCCACTCCTAGTTATTTATACTGGAGAAATGTAGAGTTACATTCACATAAAAAAGCAGTATGTGATATGGAGTTTCCTCAGAAAACTTGGAATGGAACCACCATTTGACCCAGTTATCCCACTCCTTGGTCTATACCCAAAGAACTTAAGATCAGCATACTACAGTGACACAGCCACATCAGTGTTTATAGTAGCTTAATTCACAATAAGAAAGCTATGGAACCAAACTAGGTGCCCTACAACAGATGAATGAATAAAGAAAATGTGGTATATATACCCAGTGAAATATTACTCAGCCATAAAGAAAAATGAAATTATGGTATTTGCTAGTAAATGGATGGAACTGGAGACTATCATGCTAAGTGAAATAAGTCAATCCCAAAAAACAAAAGGCTGAAAGTTCTCTGATAGGTGGTTACTAACACACAATAAGGGGAGGGGAGGAAAGAAAAGAAGTTCATTGGATTAGACAAAGGAAAGTGAAGGGAAAGAAGGGGGTTGGGAATAGGAAAGACAGAATGAAACAGACGTAACTTTCCTATGTTCATATATGAAACTCCATGTCATGTACAACCACAAGAATGGCATTCAAAGTAGAATAAGTTATACTACATGTATGTATAATATATCAAAATATACTCTACTGTCATGTTTATCTAAAAACCAAACCTTTTAAAAGCTATATATATTTACAGCAATTCTATCCCTTATTGTCAAAAAACTGAAATGGCAATTTCAATGTTTATCAGAGTGAATAAACTGTGATATGTCCCTATAACATATTATTATTCAACAATATAAATCAATAAATAATTGATGCACAGAACATTAATAACTTTCAAATCCCCAAAAAAGGCAATTTTACACTAGATACTTTCTTAAATTTTAATAACAATAAGGCCTTGAGTAAAAGAGTAAAAAAGCATGATGACTCCAACTTTCTCTCAAATAGTTCAGAAACATGCCTACATCTGTATGTAGGTAGGAAGGCAAGCACCCAGATAGGTATAAAGTACAGACAAAACAAAAAGGCAAATGGTGAAAAATGTATACCACTGGTGAATCGCAGCAAAGTACGTAAGAGATTCTTTGTGTCATCTTCACAACTTTTCTAAAGTTTAGAATTACACCAGAATAAAAAGTTACCACAGAAGGTACATTTTAAAATACCTTTCCAATAAAATGTATTTTTAAGGATTATCACCCCACATACATGAGGCCAACTTTGTTATCCTCATATGCAATGATCTCTCTCCTACACCTAGGCTTGAAAAGTCTCATACGATTAACCAGGAATGGCAGTTTTCAACGTGGGCCTACTCTAATCTGTTGTTTGTGAGCACAAGCAGCACTGAATTGAGGAGGATTTCCAAGTCAGATCCATGCTTATTGAGGAAGTTCTGTTATTGATTAGTAATGCCTGCCATAGGCACAGGCTAGGTTTCCAAAAGAATGCATGCCCAAAATATCCTGATGCAGTTGATATCATCTTCTTACTGTTTACCATGTTTCTTCTTCATTCACCGTTCGAAGCTTCAACACTCGGCAGAACTTGTATTAATTAATATACTTGTTTTTTAACCCATCAACATCTTAATTCTTATAGTAATCACTTACAGTATTCCTTTTAGTTAAACTCTTTAATCACATATTAATTATTTATACGTCATGTCTTCTTACCTTTAAATTATTTGATTTTGTCTATACAATTGAAATAGTCTTATCTCTTTCAACATTTTCTTCCTAGGCATTATGACCTCCTAAAGCACAGATTAGATCAGGTTTATGGAGTTTCTGCTATGATCCAGAGTCTATGCTAAGGCTGGGAAAGAGTTACTATGAGGAGGATCCGATCCCTCCTCTCAAAAATTCAGATTAAGAGGAAAAGAACAATTCATAAACAGGTTATTGTTATACACTGAGAATTCGTACCACATTCCCTCATCAATGAAACAAAGAATAATGGAACATGCTCACCAGAGTATGCAGTTACACTTTGTAAAGTGCTAAGGATATGCCTGGCACATAGCCATTATGCAATAAACGCTAGACATTAATATAATTACACCTGAGTGCCAAGTACAGTGTCATGAACTATCATTATTCTAATACACAAGAATAGTTGATTTAAATCACTTTTTCCAAGCCACCCAAAGAGTCAGGGAATCTTGAACAGAGTCCAAATTCTGAAGTTTATTTACCTAGATCTCCCATAAGGGCATATGATTTTCCAAATAAAATAAACTGTGTCCCTTTAATTTTATCATCTGTTTCCAATCTGCTTTTGAAAATGTTTCCATAATGAATATCAGCAGAAGATGATCCCCATTTTCTTCTCAATCATGAGGTTTTTGTACAGGAGGTCAATGACATAATTCCCACGTGCTATTTTACTATACTGAGCCCTATAATCCTTGCCAGCAGTCACAGCTTTGATTTCTTTTCCTCCCAATAGTCATACATATTTATTAACATTAAATGAAGTCTCTTCTTCAACAAAATGAATTATGAATATTACACATCCAAAAATAATAGCTACAATGAAAGGGCAGACTGGGAAATAAGACCAAAAACTCTCAACACCCTTAGAATTTGAAAAATAAAATGACATGTTTTTCTGAATCCTAATGTTAATCTCTCGAAGAGTCCCCCCAAAAGCCTGGAGGATCAGGATAAGAATCAAAAACTAGGATTCATTTCCAAATATGTCCAGAAAAATATGTTCTCCCAAAGCTTCCAGGATACATGCAAAACAAAGCTTTTATTTTTTTCTTATCTCATATTATAGTCTTTTTGATGTATCCCAGAATATTCTTAAAAAGAGAAAGGCTGCTCTTATAAACAGAAGTGTATAAGATTCTGGCCGTGCAGGGGTGCAGAAGTAACAGAATGCCAAGATCTGAACTGAGCACCACCTTGACAGGTTGTGTGACTCACACAAGGAATTTTGATCATTTTGGACTTTAATTTCTGGAGATATAAAAGTTAGGGATACTAACATCTATTCTTGCTGCTGAAAATAATAACTAGCATTTGTGTTACAATGTGAAAACTGCCTTCTCCTTCACAAGCATTATTTAGTTACTATAAAAACCTGTGGAAGGGCCATTCTATTCTTACTCTTATTATATTCTGTTGGACAAAAGAGGTAACTGAAGCTCAAAGAATTTTTAACCAACCTGCTTAAGGTCAGAGAAAGCAGTGAAGTGGGATTCAACCCACATCTCCTAACTACAGCTATGCTTATAAATTCTTTGAATACAGAGACTTCTGAACATCATATTCTCAAGAACAAGCATGATCTAGGCACCTGGTAGGCACACAATATATGTACGAAGCCCTGGAGGGAACCTAAGTACCTCAGGGAGGCCTGGCTTACCCAGAGTCCATCCCAAGAGACATTACAGTCTATAGGAAATGAGGGAGACTCTGGATTAAAAATAAAAGTGTGTTGCTTCATTAAATTACAATCAGCAGCAGCTCAGGAGACTGAGGCAGGAGGATTGCAAGTTCAAAGTCAGCCTCAGTAGCCTAGCAAGATGCTGTCTCTAAATAAAAAAATAAAAAGGGCTGGAGATAATCACTCAGTGGTTAAGCACCCCGGAGTTCAACTTCCAGTACCAAAAAAATAAAATCATACTGAAGGAATATTCATCCTCTTCATCATTTTTAGTCCTTTTGTAGGATATATTTGTTTGGTTGTAAAGGATAAAAAGCTACTCAATGGGGTAAAGAAACAAATCTTTCTTATGGGAGAATTCCAGATAACATTCGTGGGTATTCTCCCCTCCAAAAGGTAGAGCTTGACTCCCTCCCTTGACCTTGGGGTGGATGTGATGATGAGTTTTATGTGCCTACTGGGCTACAGGATGTCTAGATGTTTAGTCAAATGTTATTTTGGATCTTTCTGTGAGGATGTTTTTGTATGAGATCAACATTTGAATCTATGCTGAGTAAAATACCTTGTTCTCCCTAATGTGGTGAGCCTCACCCAATCAGAGAAGGTCTAACAGAAAAGAAAAGCGACACTTTGAGTAGGAGAGAGCTTGTCCTGCCTGCCTGTCTGCCTTTGCACTATGACCTCAGTTTTTTTCCTTCCTTAGACTCAAACTGAAATGTCCTCTGTCCCTGGGTCTTGAGCTGCCAGTCTTCAGCCTGGAACAGCACCATGGTTCTCTGGGTCTCCTCCTTGTTCACTACCCTACAGATCTTGAGACTCACCAGTCTCCATGAACATGTGAGCCAATTACTTATAATAAATAAATGCGTGTGCGTGTGCTTGTGTGTGTGTGTGTGTGTGTGTGTGTGTGTGTGTGTGTTTCTGCTTCTCTGGACAATCCTGATTAATATAGTGACCTACACTTAGTGATTCATTTCCAAAGAATAGTACAGGAAAAGATAAAAATAGTAACTTCCTAGGGGAGAAATCTGGCAAACTTCAACTTACCCAGGTGATAAAGGTTCATGTCACCAGTGACGTTATGTAGATATCAGATGCTTTAGTTCTGAAGATTGCACTTTACTTCTGTGGTCTTCTTCCCCCAAACAGTCTCAGTCTAATCATGAGAACAACATCAGTCAAAACAGTCTGATAGTCTGTGGGAGATAATCTACAAAATACAGTCAAGGTCATGAAAACAAGAAAAGCTGGAGATTGCAGCAAACCAAAAGAGAAGAAGTGGCAAGTGACTGTAATGTGGATCTTGGATTGGATCCTGAAGCAGAAAGAGGACATTAATAGAAAAACTGGTGGAATTCAAATAAAGCCTGGAGTTTCCATAATAATACAATGTTGCTTTCTTAGTTTTGACGAAAGTTATGTGGAAACTTACACATGGATAATGGGGGGATAGGATGAGAGAGATGGAGGGATCCTCTATACTATGTTGGCGACTTTTCTGTAAGTCTAAAATTATTTCAAAATAAAATGTAACTTTAAGAAAGAATCAAACATAAGCTTCAAGTTTATTGAACAGTACATACCTCCATCGAAAGGAACTAATTTCCACCTTCACAAGAGGCTTGGAGTTGGAAAAACAAGCTCTGAAGCTGCTCCTCCGTCTCTGTCTGGGATCCCAGGGCCGCTCTTTGCTCCTTTCTGCATGACAGCTCCACTTCCCTTGCTAAAGACCAACGTCCTTAGTCAAGCTCTTTAGTTACATTGCCCAAGACAGATGTCTGTAAATGGCTGTCTTGTCTTGTGTCACTTCCAATTCCAGGTCTATATGACCTTTCGTTTCTAGTTCTTTCTGCCATCTAACTGCATTTCTGCATCTTTAGTGAAAAGTCTTGAGAAAGTGAATTGACTTTATTGAGCACTGTCAATAGACAGTTTCCCATTGATTTTCATGGTCATTCCTGTTTCAAGCAAACGGATTCTTTTGGTACAAATATGACTGCATAGTCCTTGATTTCTGGAGGCTGTGTATAAGGGGTAATTCCAAAGAAATGATCACCCCAGCATTTGTCTATGATGTTACCTCTGCTTAATGGAATCTAAAGCACTGTAAACCCAAATTATTTTTAGACTTTGTTGGTTATGATAAGAAATGGCGAGGCCGAAGAATGGGTTAAAATGAACCGGCAGGAAACTTGGACTCCTTCAAGGTCAAGTTCCTGTTCGCAGGTCTAAGAAACTACAGACACAAGTCAGGACTCATCGAGGTCAGGGTGACTCCTGTGTAAGCAGAAAAAACTGAGAGTGAGACATCTGCTGACTTGTACTTGGACCCCAAGCAAAAAAGGGGGGCACAACAACCTGATTGAACCAAAGAGCCCTGGAAGAGCTTATGGACATTGAGTGCCTTATCCAGGATTGGGTCTGGGGGCTAGCTCCCTAGATTCGAATAAACCCCTAGATAATAGCCACTCTTGGGTATCCCTCTCTTGGGACCCCTCCCCTTTGGGAGCTCTGCTTTCTTTCTATTACTCTAATAAACCCTGCTACTTAGCTCTCACCCTTGTGTCTGTGGATTTCATTCTTCTAATTTACAAGACAAAGAACTCAATCCCACACTCCATGTTTAATACTTGGCCCTGAATGAAGGAGAGAAAAAAATCTTATCTTTTTGCATATTGTCTCTGTCAGAAGGATTGAAAAACATATATCTCTGGTTAGAGCAATTAAGGGACTTAGAAGAAAAAAATCTGTGTTATTTGGGTTGTATCTAAGGTGACAGAATTATACAGGGTTTTTCATTAACTTATCAAAAGTAATTAATGTATTGTGGTTCCTGACTCTGAGTTGTTCTTGTTGCTAAGAGAATATGTTCTGCAAGGATGTAACAGGATATACTGATCTTATAAAGTTCTAAAGATCATGAAATCTTTGGGATTTTTCTCCCATTTGTGCATAGTATTCTTTGTGAGAAAATCACTGCCCTCTGCTGAAATACCCTCAGAGATAAGAAGCTGGCTTCCTCACCTAGGCCTTCACTATTTTACATTATTACAATTTCCTGCCTTATACTAAGCAACAATCTCTTCTCCTGATATAGACACTAGTGCTACTTTTGTCCTCCAGACTTATACCGAGAATGTCTATATGACCATCCTGTAGCCTCTCAGTTTCCTATGGTGTGCATAAGGATGTATACTGCAACATCATTTGAAAAAAGAAACAAGAGCCTAGATACTCATCAATTAAGATATTATTGTTCCATCTATAAATATTAATGTATTAATGATTGTTAGGGCTCAAAAAATACATCTTCTCCCACATTTACCAGATTTCTTTGCAGTTATCCTAGGACTGGGGGATTAGCTCAGGTCAATGCATATTGAGAAAAATAATCATTATTAATTCTGGATCAGGATAGTTAAAAACTGATCAGCCTCCTCCATCTTTTTCCTTCCCCTTGGGCATTGACCACAAAGTCATGAGTCAAGATAAAGGAGTCACAAAAATCCCTCGGTCACCATAAGAGGGAGAGCTATGAGTAATTTTTTTGTTTATTTTTCTAGGTTGGTAATGATGGTGATGGAGAGATGCCAACACACTTGAAATCTACTTAAGAGATACAAATTGGAAAGACTAAGTAATTGATTAGATTGTATGCTTAGAGCGAAACATAGCTTTAAATTTATAAAACAGATAAAAGATCCAAGATAATGTTTTTGCCTCCTACCTCATTTAAAAAAGGAGTGACTAAAACCACAAGAAAAGGAAAGGAATAATAAGGAAAAAAAAACAAAATGGAAAAGTCAATTACATTAACAACTAATTACGAAAAAAATCTATTTAAAAAATAATAAAATTTGTGAAACTCTTGCTAGGTTCATCAAAGAAGACATAAAGAACACAGACAGTAGTATCAGAAAGGAAGCAGGATATCACCAGCCCTACAGACATTAAAAGATAATAAGGGAGAATTTCACAAAACATTTAGCAATACAGAACTTAAGATAAAATAGATATTCCTTGAAACACTCATATGACCAAACTAATTCAAGAAGAAACAGAGAATCTGAATAGGCATAGCTCTGTTAAAGAAATTAATATATAGTTAAAAATCTTTCCACAGAGAAAATACCAAGTCCTGGGGGGCTTCACTAGTGAGGTAACAGTATCTATCCTATCTAAGGTCATTCAGAACATAGAGGAGGAAACAGTTCTCAATTCATCTTTTGAGGCCAGTATTACCCTGAAACTAAACCAAAAGTATTAAAATAAATTACTAATATACTTTCTGAACATAGATGTAAAATTCCTTCATAAAGTAATAGCCATTCAAATTCAACAAATAGGTCTGGAAAAAGACATTGACATGCTGTCTCCTCTCCTACTTGAACTTGTGCTAAAGATCCTGACCTAACAACCAGAAAAGCAAAAGAAATAAAATCACACAAAAAGAAGAGTGAAGAAACTGTCTTTTAGTAGAGAACATGATTGCCTGTATGGATAATCTAAATAATTGTATCAAAAAAATTAAGTGAGCTTATGATGTCACAAAATGTATGTAAGAGTCAATTGCCATGTACAAGCAATTAAAAATGTGGAATTTGAATTTTAAAATAATATTTACAATAGCATTAAATATGTTAAATACTTAAGAATTTATTTCACAAAGATTGAGAAAGACTCACGAAAATGATAAAACGATATGCAGAAAATTATACAAATTACAAAATCTAAATAAAATTAGAGATCTAATTACAAAAATTACAAATTCATTAATTTCTAAAATTACAAATCTAAATAAATTTAGAGATATATCATGTTCACAGATTGGAAACCATGATGTTGTTAGGGTGGCAAATCTCCCCACATTGATCTGCAGGTTCAGTGCAATTCTAACCCAAATTTTAACTAACTTGTATAGAAATACAAAGGAACTAGAAAGGCCAAGACTGTTTTGGAAAACAAATAAAAAACAAAATTGTAATTTAATGCTATATGATTCCAAGACTTATAAAACTAGAGTAATGAGGATGATGTAGTATTGGCATAAGAATAGACATACATCAAGGGAGGAGAATGAGGTCTAGAAATCAACCTACCCGTATATAAACCAATTAATTTTTGATAAAATTCCCAAGATGATTCTGTGCAGAAAGGATTTTTTACCACATAGCATTGTAACAATTGGACAACCACATGGAAAATATAAAAACCTCAACCTTTACTCTACAGTACATGTAAAAAATAACTCCAAATGAATCATACAGTATAGATAAAAGCAAGGACAATATGAGTCTAAGAAAAAAAAGTATATTGCTTTACTTTGGGTTAAGTAAATATTCTTAGATATGACCCAAAAAATCACAAAAAAAGAATTTTAAAATTGATGAAATGGGTTTTATCAAAATTAAAAATATTTGCTCTTTAAGATATGTTAAGAAAACACACAAGCCACTAACTGGGGGAAGTATTTGAAAAGCATATATCTCATAAATGAAGTATATTCAGGATGTGTAAAGAACTCTTACAAGTCAATAAGAAAGAAGATAAACATCCCAATTAAGAACACAAGCAATATCACCATACACCTTTTAAAGCAGCTAAAGTTTTTTTAAGTGACAATACCAAATACTGTCAAGAATGTAGAGAGACTGGATTTCTTGTCCATTTCTGATGGGAAAATAAACTGGTACAGCCCTTCTGGAAAATAGTTTGGCAATTCTTATGTAGTCAAACATACACTTAGCATATAGCTCTCATACTCTTGGGCATATATCCAAACTAAATGAAAGTCTGTGTTCCCACAACAACCCACACATGAATATTCATAGCTGCTTTACAAATAGCCAAGTTCTAGAAACATCTCAAATGTCCTTCAATGGAAGAAGGTCACAACTGTGGCACATCTATGACAATAGAGAGGTGCTATTCTTAGACAAAACTTGAATGAATCTCAAGGGAATTGGACAGAGTTAAAAGCCATTCTTGAAAGGCTATATATTATATAATTCTATTTGCATAGCATTCTCAAAACGATAAAACTATATATATAGAAAATAGATTCCTGGTTGCTAGAAGACAGGGTCAAAGGACAAGGAGGGATGAGTGAATACAACAGGAAGGAGTTCTTTTGTGATGACAGAACACTTCCGTAGCTTGTGGTGGGCACATAAATTTATGCATGGGATAAAACTATGTGGAACTATATACACACTTACAAACACCCACATAAACAAAACAAATCCTGATTCTGTCAAAGGTGAAACTGAATGAAGTCCATTAATAGTAACACCAATGAAAGCGTCCTGGATTTGATGCTGTGCTAAGCTACAGAATATGTCATCCTTGGGAAGTTAGGTGAAGATATATGGGACCCTTTGTACTTTCAAGTAATTTAATGTGAGCCTGTAATTTTTAAAAAACAAAAAGGCATTATAAAGGACTACCAAATGATCTGAAGGATATTTCTTAAATAATACATACAAATAGCAGATTAGCACCTTACAAAATGTCAAATATCACTAGTTATTAGGGAAATGCAAATTAAACCACGAAATAAGATACCACTTCCATATGCATTAGGATGGCTAAAATTAAAAAGAATAACAAGTGTTGACAAGGCTGTGGAAGCAGCTGGGTCTCTCACACATTGCTGGAGGCACAACCACTTTAGGAAACAATTTGGCAGTTTCTTTAAAGTTAAATAAACAGACTCTTACCATATGACCTAGTAGTCAAACTCTTAGGTACTTACTCTACAAGAATAAAAACATATGTGTGTGTGAAGTCTTGTATGGGATGAGAACATAGCAGCTTTATTTCCAAAACTCACAAACTGGAAAAGATCCAAAAGTTCATTAACAGAGAGTGATCAACAATCATGACACACCCATACCACAAAATAACTCAGTAGTAAAATGAGTGAATCTCAAAAACATTATGCTGGATGAACAAAAGAATCCAAACACAGAAAACAGACTGCATGCTTCTATCCACAGGGGGGAAAAAAATAACTAGGAAAAGCAAGTTTAATCTATAGCAATAAAAATTGGTGCTTGCCTGGGACCAGAGGTTGGAGGAGCAGGGGAGAGATGGAGAAGGAGAACAAAGGAACCTCAGGGGTGAGGGAAATGTTCTGCATCTTGGTTGTGTCAGTGCTGACATAGGTATGGGCATCCACAGCTCATTGTACTGTACATATAAAATTTAGACATTTTAGTTTTACACATTCTGTTTCAAGAAAATTGATGTAAAGGAATATAGACCATAGATTTGTATGAACGATAGTGAGAGGTAGGTCAAAGAAGACAATGATCTTAAGTCTAAGTGATTAATAGAATCCTTCTGTCATAGACAGACATATCTTTCAGGAATTCCAAACTCAATATGACCCAAATCGAAAAAAAATCTATTTTCAACCCTGTCCCCAAACCACCATTCCTTGGGTATCTCCTATTTTAGTCAATGGTATCCTTAGATATTCAAGAAGAAAAACAGAAGATGCTCACCTTTCCCCCTCACTCTCAAATCTAATCGGTTCCCCAGTCCCTCCAGTTGTATCTTCTGAATACATTTCAATGCATTGGTTTCTCTCCACCTCCATGGTGACCAGTTGTTCAAGCCTTTCTCACCTTTCACCTGCAGACTGTAATAGCCTCACCAATCAGTCTTCGGCATCTGTTTTTACCCCCAGTATTGTCTAGACTCTGATTGCAAATGACAGAAATTCAAATTAGGGGCTGGGGATATAACTCAATTGGCAGAGGCCCGGTATAACACCCACAAAGCCCTGGGTTCTAATCCCCAGCACCGCAAAAAAAAAAAAAAAAAAAAAAAAAATTCAAATTAGGCTTATTTATTTTAAATAAGGAAATGTATTCACACAACCAAGAAAGACTAAACCAGTCTAGATCTAGGAATTTGCCTAATTTATTCAGGAATCCATCTTTCACAACATCTCTTAGTTGCACTTCTCTGTGTGTTGGTTTTATTCTCACATGACTCTGCCTAAATGACGGAAAGGATTACTGATCTTTTCCTTGCTGATCTGACCTGGTCCTTATGGCTAGCAGTCCTAGTGGGACAGGGATCAGCTCTTCCCTGAGAGCTTATGCAGAAGTCCTAAAAGAGTATTGTTTAGTCTAACTTGGGTCATTGTACCTAACCCTATACCAAACGCTAAGCCAGGAAAACAGAAACTCAGATGGGTTAGAACTGAGGTATGGGACCAGCAATGTATGGCTCAGTGGTAAAGCACTTACCCAGCATATGGGAGACCCTGGATTTGAAGGAAACAAAAACAAATACACTGGATTATATGCCCATTCCTGTGATGGGTGATGAGAAAGAGTGAACTCTACTCGAATCAACTCTACTCAAATGGAAGGGGTTCACCACAAGAGGGGTTCTGTTACTAGAATTGGAGACAAAAAAGTTGCTAGATGAACAAAAAGAATTCTGAGCCTTCCTCCATTCTCCTCATAGAAGTCAGAAATCTTTTATTTTTTTCTTTTTAAAGTTAAATTTGATGACACATCATTCTCTTGCTCAAATCTTTCAATATTGCTTTAGAATAAAATTCCAACTTTCCAGATGGCTCAAAGCCTTTCATGCTCAAAGTCTTGTCTACCACACCAAGCTAAATTATGTGTCTCCCTCTCCTAATTCTCTGTTTCAGCCACCTCAGGGTTTGTAATGGTTTGGATGTGAGGTGTCCCCCTAAAGCTCACATGTGAGACAGTACAGGAAGGTTCAGAGGAGAAATGATTGGGTTGTAAGAGTCTTAACCCAATCAGTGTATTGATCCCTGATGGGATTAATTGAAGTGGTAGGGGGTGGCTGGAGGCGATTGGAATTTGGGTGTGGCTCTTGGGTATATATTTTGTATTTGGAGAATGGAGTCCCTCTGCTTCCTGATGATACGAACTGCTCCCCTCTGCCATGCTCTTCTGCATTGATGTTCTGCCTCACCTGGAGTCCCAAGGAATGGAGCCGGTCCTCTGCAGACTAAGACCTCTGAAACTGGGAGCCCTCAAATAAACTCTTCCTCCTCTATTGTTGTGCTGGTTGGGTCATTTAGTCACAGCAGTGAAAAAGCTGACTAAAACAGGGTTGGGTTTTTTTTTTTTCTTTTTTCTTTTCTCACTTTCTTTAACAAGTCATGTTTCTTTACAACTTAGGACTTCTCCACAGACTCTTCTGCTGGATACACCTCAGCAGGGGAGTGTCTAACCATTTTAGAGCTCAGCTAAGACACTACTTCCTCAAGAAATTTACCTAACTCTCCAATTAAGTCAGATTCCCCAGTTACACTCACTCATGGAGCCTGTACATCTCTTTTACAGCACTTATCTCGATTGTAATTCCACCATCCTTAAGATGATCATTGTTTAATATCTGGCCTCACCTGTCAGAATGTAAGCTTCATAAAGTCTAGGACTTGATCTGTCTCATTCATCTCTTGTCCTAGCACCTGGCTCAGCGCCTGGCACAAGGAGAGCACTCAGTTTTTCCCCTGATGAATCAATACATTTGGCAAGGACTGATAAATTTGGTTTTAGATAGGTTGAAACTGAAATAATGACAAGGACAACAAATTAGGATATTTATGATAGACAGTTGGAAATATGGGACTATTATGGTGAATAAAATCTAAAGTTCCATGGGACAAATGTCTTTCAAAAAAAGATCAATTACCAATCATCAAAGATGTGTTCTTTTCTCAGATGAAGGTTGATTTCCACATAGGTGTTGTGAGTTGACTAATCTGAGAGTACAAAGCTCAGGAAGTTCTTCACACCTGATGTTTTACCCAGAAGCTTGACCCAAACTGGAACACCAACCACAGGCAGGAGGGGAAAAAATACTGCACAAGCAACCTGAGGTAATTTTAGTTTTGTTTACATAGGTTACTCACCTAAGAAACTAAAGTCAAATTTAGAGATTCAAACAACTCTTGTAACGGGTACATTTTCTACTATCCTTTCCCTGGGTAAACAGCTCTAAGGGACACTGAAAGTACAGAATTTCTTTCTAAGAAGAGTCCAATGTTCTGTGTCTTTTTCAACAGCCTCTCCTCCACACCCTCTCTGCTAAACATAAAGGCTTTACTTGTTTGGGGTTATTCTGAGCTTAAGGAGTACCTCTCAGGAGAGCAGCCTCAAGGGTGGTTCTGTATTTTCCCTCCTGAAGTGTGTGCAGTGAAAGAAGAGGGGGAAATCTTTCACAGCCACCCATTCAAAACAGTACTACAATTGCCTTAATATTTAAGAGGATGGTGAGGTGGCTAGAATCCTAGAACCTTCAACTATACCAGTTCTTGAATAAAAGACAAAACAGAATCATGTTTTCAATTTGGGTTGTAAAAGATAGATATTTGGCTAATTTTTAAAAAACATCACATATCAGAACCTAAAGGAACAGATGACAGGGAGGAGGAAAAAGCCCAAGAGAAGCGAAACAGCTGCTTTAGCTGAATCCCAAAGTCCTCCTGGACCATACCAAATTCCTGGTTTAAGTTGTCAGCAGCAAATAAACCTTAAGACAAGCAAAGAAAAGCGATTGGGGAACTCTGAGAGGAGAGGAGCTGGCTGGGAGGAAAGGACAGGGACAGGAAAGGAAAGATGTGAGGCCTCTTTTGAAGGTGAATTTGGACTTCAACCTCTTTTCATGGCTTTTTCCGTAAGAATTTTCTCACCATTGCCAACTGTATTTTCAAAGGGCAATGGGAGAATAAAGACTTAGTTGACATGTAATTGCTCAGTCCCTTAGCCACCCACCTTCTCTCTGTGTTTAATCACCTTTTTTCCTTCCTGTGTGTGTGTGTGTGTGTGTGTTTGTGTGTTTTTTTTTTGCTTTTTTTTTTTTTTTTTTTTTTTTTGCTGAGCCAAGGGAGAGGTCACAGGTGCCTGAACAATGGACCATCACCAATCCACATTTGCACAGCCCAAGAGCTCAAAAATTGAAGGAAGATAGGAAATGTCATGCTGACCAGGCCCTTTGCAGTCTGATTTTAAGTGTATCAAATTAGTCACTCATATTCTCACTTTCCTTCTTTGTTCATTAATGCCTAAAATTCCAGTCTTACGAAAAGAATTTTGTAAAAGAAAATGCACACTTGACTAACTCCTTGTGTAAATTATGTTTGCAAGTTTTTTTTTTGTTTTTTTGGTGCTTGTGTGTGTAGAGAGGAAAGGAGTGAGTGTTCTACAATGCCATATCCCAGGCAGGTGTATGGCAATTTGGGCAGCCTGAAGAAAATACACAGGTCACAGGGAAATCTGACTTGCCTTTGTTCCATGGGTGGGCAATCTGCGCAGTGAAAAGTCCCTGTCGGTTTATATATGAAATGGCAACAAAGCCAAGCATGATCACAGGTTATCTAAGAGTAGCATGCGCTATTGTTCCTGAACTACAGAAAAAATCCTAGTCACCACTTCCTGGGCATCCAGGTCAGAAAGCCTGACAGAGTCCATTTTCCCTATAGTAAGGATAGGAAGTGAGAATGGGAGACTTGTAGCAGGACAAGGGAAAGAACAAAGCAAGTTCAGGCTGGGAGGAGAGAGGACCAACCTCTGACAATCATTAGACCTGAGATTGGTTCAAGACCAGCTTGGAAGTGCTCAGATGTCCTCTGCTTTGTGATCTGTGCTATTGAATCCAAAGAATGAGTAGAACATCTTCGAATACCCTGAGGTGTCGATGTTAGCCTTAAGTAATGATTCCTCATTCACACATAACTGGGATTCAAATGGTGTACAAAAGATCCTCCTTGGGAAAGAGTCTCCATCTCGAATCTGCAGCTCCAGCACTAATCCTCATAAAAGATGAACTTTTTCCTGGTTTCACATTTTTAGATAATGCCCAGAAAAGTAATTTGGAAGTGAATCATGTATCAGCTACATACACTATGCTTCATACATCCATGTGTGTAAGAATATTCATTGCATCAGTTTGTAACAAAAATTTGAAACAGCAATGTATCAGTTTTCCAGAGTTCAAGTAACAAGGTAACACAAACTGAGTGGCTTAGAACAGAAATGTATGGTTTCACAGTTCTGGAAGCTAGAAGTCTAAAATTAAGGTGTTTGCAGGGCTCCATCTGAAACCTATAGGAGAACACATCCTAGCTTCAGGAGGCTAGCTGACAATCTTTGACATTCTTTGGTTTGTAGATGCATCCCTCCAATTCCGCGTACTCACACTGTCTTCTGTGCACTGCTATCTCTGTGTCCAAATTTTCCTACATTGGTCTACTCTATAGTCAGAGAGACCTGGAAAGGTATCTAGGACATATTACTGAATGAAAATAGTAGTAAACATTTCAGATAAATGTGTATAGCCTGGTCTGAAAAAGGTTAAGGAATCCTTATATAAAAATCTGGATTTTGTCCTGATATCATTTAGAATAAAATTCACCAAAAAGATTCATGGCAGTAAAACTACAGAGAGGGTGGGTTTTCAAGGTAAAGGAGGTAATTTGATTTTTTTGTAAAAACTTACACTTTTTATTTGGAGTTACATGTAGATGCATCTGCAGCTGTAAAAATAATAATACAGAGATATCGCACATACCCTTTACCAGTTTCCTTCACTAGTAACATCTTATAGAATTATAGTGTAATATCACAACCAGGCTATTGACATTGCCACGGTCAAGATAAAGCACATTTCCAACACCATGAGGACTCCACTTATCATCCTTCTTTCCATCCCCTTAGCCTGACAGTCACTAATCTATTCTCAATTCTATAGTTATGTCACTTCGTAATGCTCTATAAATGGAATCATATGGTATGTAACCCTTTAGAAATTGCCTTTTTCACTCATCCAGGTTGAATGTGTCAATGGTTCCTTTTCATTGCTGAAATGGCATAGATGTTGACCCATTACACATTGAATTTAACCACTCACCTATGGAAGGGCAACCTTTTATTTGAATAGCCTATTTCAAATAAAAGTGCTATGAACAGTCAGGCATGGTGGCACACACCTGTAACCAGAGCAACTCGGGAGGCTAAGACAGGAGGATCACAAGTTCAAGGCCAGCCTCAGCAACTCAGGGAGCCCTTAAGCAACTTAGCAAGACCCTGTCCTAAAATAAAATAAAAAGGTCTGGGGATGTAACTCAGTGGTTAAGCCCCTGGGTTCAATCCCCAATACCTCCCCACAAAAAAAGTGCTATAAACATTCACGTGTAGGTTTTGTATGAACATGTCCTGTTCATTAGTAATGGTTGAACATAAGCAATGACCCCACATAAGCAATAACCACAATGAATGGCGTCTGAGTGTTTATTTTGTAAGAAATTCCTATATTGTCCTCCAAAGCAATTACAGCACTTGACGTTCTCACCAGTAGTACATGAATGATCTAGTTACTCTGCATTTATCTCCAAATAAAAGTGTCATATATATTTATTTTGACTATTCTGGAAATTGTGTAGTGATGTCACATTGAGTGACATCGTTTTCTTAACAGTGTCTTTCACAGAGCACTTTTTTTTTTTTAATTTTGATGTGATCTAACCCAGTCTTTCCTTTTATGGACCGTGTTTTGAGTGTCAAGACTGAAAAAGTTTTGCCTCACTCTAGATCCCAAAAGTTTTTTTCCTGTGATATTTTTTTCCCTGAAAGTGTGAACTCAAATTTTGAGCTAAATTTTGTATAAAGTTTGAGACTTAGGTCAAGGGTTTTTTGGCCTGTGAATGTTCAATTGCTCCAGCACCAATTGTTGAAAAGGTTATTTTTCTTGATTACACTGATCTTTGCACTTCTATCAAAAGTCAGTTCTGCATATTTGTGTGTGGCAATTTCTGGATTCCCTATTGAATTCCTCAGGTCTGTCTATCCCTCCACCAACTCTTCACAAAATTTTGATTACCATAGGTATAAATTAAGTCTTGAAGTAAAGTAGATTAATTCCTCCCACTTGATTCTTTTTCTTTTTTCTTGTTTTCTTTTTTTTAATGTTTTTTTTTTATTTTTACAGACTATTTGATTCATTATACACAAATGGGGTACAACTTTTCGTTTCTATGATTGTGCACAATGTAGATTCATACCATTGGTGTAATGGTACATGTGCATAGGGTAATGATGTCTGTCTCAGTCCACCATCTTTCATACAAAGTTGTTTTAGCAAGTCTTGAGACTTGCCTTTCTATATAAATTTTGGAATCTTGTATATATCTACAAGAAATCTCAGAATTGTTATAGGAATTGTGTTCAAAACACATATCAATCTAGAAAGAGTTGATATATTTTGTGTTGGGTCTTTCAAAGCATGATTATGGTATGTCTGTCTTTTATTTATGTCTTTGATCATTTTCATCAGCATATACAATCTTCAGCATACAAGTCCTGTATATTCTTTTTTAGATTTTCACTTAAGTATTTCATTTTGTAATTTTATTTTGGTATCTAATAAATTTATTGCCAGTATGTAAAATGCAATTGATTTTTATCTGTTTATCTTGCATTTTGTGATCTTGCTGAACTTACTAGTTCTAAGAAACTTTTTTAGAGTACTTGGGATTTTTTATATAGACAATCATGTCATCTGCAAATAAGGACAGTTTTATTTCATTCCAATATCCATACCTTTATTTCCTTTTCATGCATTATTGTGCTGTGTTGCATAAGAGTAGTGAGGTTGGGTATGCTTGCCTTATTCTCCAGTCTAAGAAAGCATGTAGTCTTTCACTCATTCAATGTGATGCTAGGTGTACATATTGTGCATATGCTCCTTAAAAAGTTGAAGTTTCTCCATATATTTTCTGAGTTTTTGTCTTGAATGGCTGTTGAGTTTGTAAAATTCTTTTTATCAATTGATATAAGGATATGACTTTTCCTTTTATGGCTTGTTAATATGATACATTTCATTTTTTAAAATGAATATTGAACCAAGCTTGCATCCCTGGATAAGCATACCTGGTTATGATGTAAAATTGTTTTTACATATTATTAGATAATATATATTTTTAAGGAATTTTGCAGTATATTCATAAGGAATACAGTTCTTTAATTTTCATTTTTGTGCATGTATCTTTGTCCGATTTGGGTATCAGTGTCATACCACGGTCATAAAATGAATTGGAACACATTCCCTCTTCTAGGTGGGGGGAAATATTAGGTAGAATTGGTGTTTAATTCTTTAAATATTTCATAAAATTGTCTATGAAACCATCTGGGACTGGACATTTGAGAGTTTTAAAAATTATGAATCAAATTTTCTTAAAAGTGCTAGATATTCAACTTATCTATTTTATTGTAGTGAGTTGTAATAGTTTGTTTTTTGAGGAATTCATCCATTTCCTCCAAGTTCTCAAATTCATGTGTACAAAGTTGTTTGTAGTATTCCCTTATCCTTTTGATGTCTTCTGGGCCTGTAATGACATTTCCTGATATTGGTAATTTGTACCTTTTTTCCTTTGGGGTCTTACTGAAAGTTTGTCAAATACGTGGGCCTTTTCAGAGAACCAATTTTTGTTTCATTCATTTTTCTCTATTGCTTTTCTGTGTTCAACTTCATGAATTTCTGATCTTTTCTACTTCCTTCCTTCTGCTTGCTTTGGGTTTATTTTGCTCTTCTTTTTCAAGTTCCCAAGGAGAGCATCTGTATTACTGATTTGATGCATTTTTTCTTTGCTAATGTATGCATTTAGTGCAATAGCTCTCTCCCCCTGGCACTGCTTTAGCTGTGTGTCATGGGTTTTGATAGATTGTATTTTCAAGAGTGAGGGCCTCCTCGTGACTGCTGCGCAGGGTGGGCTCTCTGGCTCTCACTGATGGGGTGCTCTCATTACTGCTGGGTTATGGTGAGCTGGTTCTAATTGGCCTCTGACATCAACTCAGTGGCTAGAGGTAGGGAGCCCCTCTACTGCCTGGTGGGGGTTGAAGTGTAGATCTCCCACATGGTGTCCCTCGGCACCACTGGGAATAAAAGTGACAGCCTCTGGGTGCTGGAAGGCTGAGCTCTCCTGCTTGGCCTTTGCTGCTAGGGGTGAGTGTGGGCTCATTTTTTTCTGTGGCATTTGGCTATAGTAGAGTTAATTTTGCCCAAAGGTTGTGTGTCTTTTATAAGCTGTCTCTTTCCTGGACCTTTGGTTAGAGAGAGCTGGCTTTTGTTGGGATTTTATTTTGTTTTTGTTTCTTATGTTGATGACAGCGTTTGGGGGTATTTAGTTTTTCAGGCTAAAGGAGTAAAAAGAAACTCAGAGAACTCACTAGAATGCTGTTCCTCCGATTGAAAGATCCCTAGCCGGTTTGCTTTCTTCCCTCTATCCATCAGAGTTGATTTATTTCACATACAATGCCCAGGCTCTTTAGTTGTGCTTAGTAGGAAGGAACGAACGAAGCAGTGCGCCTCTTCATGCGGAAGCTGTATTTTCACTTCATATGACAATTGTTCGTTTGAAATGAGAGCTGTTTACTTCTAACTTTTTTATGTTTTTATCGTCAAATATGCTAAGCAATATTAAAGCTATGTAGTCCTTCAACTATAAAATGCATATTTATATGAAAAATTAGATAACAGAAGGCAAAGATTCTTGTCCAAATTTTTTATTGAATTTCATGCAGCTGAAAAGATTTCTTACAGTCTCTCATGCACAGTAAAAAATCATAGTGTTGTAATAATTAAAGATAGAATAAATGTAGTGAATTTTTCAACTAAATTCCCTCCCTAAATCACACTCAAGTGACAATAAAGGTCTTACAAAATGAAACACTACAAGAGACAAAATGGGAATGGAGACAGGTGCATGGAAATACTTGGACAGTTAACAGCAAATGAATATGTGGTAACTGACTTGGCAAACCTCAGAGGAAACCAGAGCAAATCCAAAGTGGGCAGTGGGGAAATACCCACAGACAGGGTCCTGGAGGAGTTCTGGAATTGAAGGCACCTGAAACCCTGAACTTGGAGACGAAGAACAAAAATAGTGGAACAAGCCAGGCACAGTGGCACATGCCTGTAATCCCAGCACTTGGGAGGCTGAGGCAGGAGGATCGGGAGTTCAAAGTCAGCCTCAGCAACTTAGCGAGGCCCTAAGCAACTCAGTGAGACCCTATCTCAAAAAAAAAAAAAATACAAAAATAGGGCTGGGAATGTGGCTCAGTGGTGGAGTGCCCCTGAGTTCAATCCCCAGTACCAAAAAAAAAAAAAAAAATAGTGGAACTGGTTGAAGGTCTATAGGAAGCCTCATGGCCCCCTGACCATGGACCGCCAAATGGTTATCTTTCCTTCTTAATTGGATGATGAGAAATTCACTCTTTGTTGGAGTTCAAACAGAGATGGTCTCTAAACGTAAGTCTTCTGCTTTTTGTTGGTATCAGCATCCACAAACTGAATGGTGAAACCTCACAGCCATTTTCCTTTATGGGCTCTTGAGACACTGGCAGCCTGGCTTTTAACTCCAAAGAGTTCCTTTTGGGAGAAACTGATCAGCCCAAGGAAAGCAACCTACAGACACTGACAGGAGTATCATGAACAGTAGTCCCAGAATGGGAGAAAACAAAAAACTGAATTAGAAGATTTTTTAAAACTGAAGGGAACTTCCTAGACCTAAGGATTACATGTTATCATGTCTATCAATTATCTTGTCAATAGAGGGTAAAACCCATAATTTCTAAAATTTCACAATGCTGGGATGAAAGGACTGTCCTGAAGACTTTCATGCAGAAAATAATCCAGGTCAGGCTAAAATGCTAACTGAAATAGGCCAAACTTCAGAAACCAAAGTTCTCTCTGATATTTGAATGCTAACACACAACAAGGAAGCGGGGAAGGAAGAATAGAAGTTCACTGGATTTGACAAAGGGGAATGAAGGGAAGGCAGAGGGGATGGAAATAAGAAAGACAGCAGAATGAATCAAACATAACTTTCCTATGTTCACATATGAATATACGACCAGTTTAACTCCACATCAGGTTCAACCACAAGAATGGAATCCTAATTAGAATAAGTTATATCCCATATATGTATAATATTGTCAAACTACACTCTACTCTCGTGCATATCTAAAAAGAATAAATTAAAAATAATATCAAAAAAGAAAAAGAAAATAATGCAGGTCATACATAAAGCATCAGAAATCAGAATGTCATTGGTCTTTTCAAACAGCAATTCTAAGGCCAGAGGACAGTAAGCAGCCTTCAATTTAGTGTGGGATCCTGGGGACAAAAAAGAACTTTAGGGGAAAAATTGAATATCATCTTACCAAAACATATGGTTAAAAACAGTAATATGATAGAACAGGGGAACTAGAGGAAGCATGTATGGCTGTAAGTGACTTAAATCCTCATCTTCCACAGTAGGAAGTCAACAGGTAATAATAACACCTCTGTCCCCAAATCAAAAAATTGCAGTATGGGGTTATTTAGGTATATGATAGTAAATACTAGGTGAACTGAAAAAGGGTGGGAGTAAAAATGCTTGCCTCTAGGGAACTGGAATCAGATGTTTGGAGGGTGGGAATTAAAATCTCTTTTGAAAGTATATCAGTAATTAAACCTCTTAGTTTGAGTTTTGATTCTTGCTTTTTTATTATAGAAAATCCTAATCAAAGACTGAGATTATTTCAAAATCTCTTTTCATGGAAAGTAATACTCACATAGCTAATGTTTGTGTGTGCTTAGTTTTCTGATCCTTAGTCATTTGGGGCGATATTACCCAGGAATCTATGCCAATAAGAATATAATTTAGATCCTGCACCATTTTCCATGTTATCCAAATTGAACACACATTCAGAAGATATTCCCAATGATTTAATTGACAAATGCTTCACCTAAATAGCTCAGAAACTGTTGTCATCATCATAGCTATTCATTTTATCATTATTTATCTGTAGTAAATGATCTTTGGATTAGTACCAAAATCATGACACATTTTCAAAAGATGGTCCTCCACTGTTTTTGCCTAAACCACAGCATGGCTATTAAAAAGCATTCAAATTGTCTGATAGAAGGTTTAATTAACCACTTGGTTTCTTAAATGAGTTTTGGAAATGGGCCATGGTTTTAAATTAGTACCGTAGAATAAAAAAACACTTTGAAAACTGTATAAATTCTGACACATGCAGGCACAAGAAAACTAGTGAAACAATCAATGTTGTAGTATTAAACAAATTTGAATGTTGGGTCTGTTGTCACAAATTATATGATTAGATTTATAAATCCTTCTGAAAATCTATTTTGGGAAACAGACGGGGAAAAAAAATACACAGGCCTAGCTTTATAGCCTTAGCCAAATCATGAAAACTTTTTCTAAAGGAGTTTACTTTAAAAAAAAAACAACACACACACACAGGAATAATAACCTTACCCTTATCATAGAATTTTTTTTCACTAGAACAAAGTGTCTTTCTCATAAACCTTTACTTGCCACAAGTCAGATGCTAGAGATTGAAAGACAAATGGGACTTGCACCCTTTCCTTGCAGAGATCATGTTAGAATAAAATTGATATTGTTTGAGATAATGAGCTGAGTTGAACTGGCAATGGGCTGGAAACCAGAGGGTCAAAATTCTGGCTCTGACCCTGTCACTTACTGGTTGTGTAAGTTTGGCTACGTTATTTAAATAATAGAATATATTTTAAGTATTTAAGTATATAGAATGTTTCATGGCAGGAAGTTTCCTTCCTTCCCTGTTTTGGCATCACTAAACAATCAAGAATCAAAGTACAATCTCCCTAGGGTGCCCAGTGGAACGTAGTGGTAGGGTATTAGAGAAACTCAGAACACACAACTTAACCAAGTGATCAAAAGTGAGGTCATTGATAATAAGGCTTACCATATCATGTGACTCCTGTAATGATATGCAGAGAAAGACATTTCTTTATATTCTTATGTTTTAAATTCAGAAGCTCAATCTACTCTTGAAAAAATACCAAACAAACCTAAATGAAAAGGTTTCCTACATAATAACTTATCCATCAGAGGTGTCAAGGTCACTAAAGACAAGGAAAGAATGAGGAACTGCCACAACTTGGAGGAGACTATAGAGACAAATTCAGTATGGGATCCTAAAATGAAACCCTGGAAACCTGATGAAATGAGTAAATTTAGTGAATAGTATTTTGGCAAGTTGTTTTCTGGTTTTAAGCATTATACTATGGTTGTTATAAGTCATTATCATTAGGGGAAGCCTGATGAAGGGTATACAGAAACTCTTATCTTATTTTTGCAATTTTTCCATAAGTTTAAAATTATCTCCAATGAAATTTTTTTAAAGTATCAAAGTAAAAATTCTTAACTTGCTTTAATGGAAATAAAAGGAAGGAAGAAAATCCCAATAGACCTGCAAATTGGTAATTTATGTATTAAAGTGCCTTTCACTATAGTTCAAACCTAAAATAATGTATGATATATCTCAGTGTTTCCTAAGGTATTGCCATTTACTGGATATAGCTTATTTCCTACTAAGTTACTTATTTGGCTCTAAATTACCATCCTACAGCTGGCTTTGGCAGATAATGGCTATGTTTTTAAATTGGCCTTCAGATCCATTCTCCCCACTCTGTGCCTTTGGAGCTTGAACCCTTGGTCAGAATCATCTTACTCCCACCCCAATTGCTTGCCCTCTGGCTTCTGGTTGGAGTGACAACCTCTCCCAGTTACAAGCCCATACAGTGTCTGTTGTGAAAATGGCTGGGTCCTTTGCCAACCAGGGTGCCTGATGGAGTCCTCTTCTAAGTTTCCACTCTCACCAGTTGGTAACACCATTCCTCTCCTCCCCTTAGATCTAGGAAAGCAAAGGCTTCCCACTGTCACTGATCCCTGAATGCCTCAACATCCCTTGTAGGATCCCTTCATTCACCCATGTCTCTGTAAGAATCCTTTGGATAAACACTTCTTTTAGAAAAATCTTAATTGAATGTGCTCTCCTTTTCCTATCAGGATCCTTGTAGGCTTCCTTCTCCTCCCCCTCCTCCTCCTCCCCCTCCTCCTCCCCCCCCCTCCTCTTCCTCCTCTTCCTCCTCCTTACTAGTATTCTTAATGCTTCTGGATTCAAATCACATAAAACAACATCATTAATTGCATTCACTATGCTATAAACATCATTTATTGTTATCACTCTGTAATGGTTTTGAGATGATCTTCTACGGAAATTTGAAGTTTCTTCTCCCTGAAAATGTTTCCCTAAAGCCCCATAGGATAAATACCCAGTTCCAGTGACAATCAGCCCCCAAACACATCGAAAATGAATAACCTAAACAGAGGTAGTACAGTCAGTCTAACAGTTCACAGCACAGGCCCTGGGTTGTGGCAGACATGAGTTCATGTCCTTCCAGGACTTTATAGCTACACAATCTTGGGCTACCTACCTCTCTGTCTCAGTTTCTTTAAAAAATAAATTTGATCTTAAAAGTACCAACCTTCAAGGGGCGTGATGAGAATGAAACGAGTATTCTGAGTTTAGCTCTTATATACAATGTCTTGCACAAAATAAGTGCTCATTTTTTATAGCTGATAAGACCCAAGAGGAAGCACTGCTCAGTGTTGAATCCTTTTCCCAAAGATTTAGTAAAACTCTTGGGTATAATGTATGAATTTGTCTATTACTTTTGAAAATTACAAACAGAAATTTCTGTTTCCCCCCCCCCCAGGACCCTTCTATGCCCTTCCTAAATATGGGGAAATATCTCCCAGAGCTGAAGCAAGACTTGGGAGTCTTCAGAGCACACTGCTTACACAGAGGAAGGAGCTGTCGCTCATCCAAGTAGAAAAATCTAGTTTCAAATCCCCATTTGGAAGGGATATTGATGGCAGAACAATTAAAAAAAAAAAGTAATGATTTCTTTCCTAACAGAAGTAGTTCAGGATACTCATTTTAATTTTTTGGTGATATGATTCTCATATATATGACTAAAGATAATTTGTTTCCTTTACTATAAAATGAGTAGACATTCTAACAAAATACTAGCATATACAGTAAAATAAAATATTTATTTTCTCATGCAACACATACTTTTAAATTCAAAAATCTGTTCAACTTTTATCCTTACAAGTATATTGAAGTAAAAATGAAAGTATAAACAAAGGAAATTGGAATGCATTGCTTTAAATTAGCCTAAACTTAAAAAGACTTTAAAAGTTAATTCAATCCAAAAATATTCAGAATAACTGCCTAAATGAGGGTTCAAGATTCACTGGTTCAGAAAAGAGAGAAATGCTTCCCTCCCATTCTTGGTCTAATTAAAACCCAACTGTTCCTGAAGATACTCCCCCTACCATCTTCTCACCTCCTTTTGTGAATTGCCATTTCCAGACCATTTCTTTCCACTTGCAAGTCTCCAGCTTCTATGAAGTAATTCCATCCAACTCTGGAGCATCTACCCATCCTTGTCCAGTCCAATCATTTATGATCACCTCAGTGGCTTCCTGACCTTCCCTGAAGATGGCAGCACACAGCTCATTGTCTTCTTCACTCTGCTTCCATCACCAGGTTCAGAAGGTGAAACATCCTTGTGCTGTCCCATTCAACATGAAGTCTTCTCTCCAGTAATCCTTTTATCTTCCTTCAATGACTCTTTAGTCCCAGAGTCATAACTTAACTGTAATCCCAGTAATCATAACACCTCCTAAACTTTATTTCAAACCTTTCGTCTCCTCCAAGTGTATTTACTATCAGAACCTATTTTAAAAATTCTGTGACTTCAATGAGAGCTCTGATCTATTGACCCTACAACTTTTTTAATCTCTGTTACCCTCTCCATGACTCTATTTCTCCCTCTCCTTTTTTATTTCTCTATCTCTACCCAGTAACACACAAGCTCTGTGAAGGTAAAAATGTACTTTTTCACTCTTAATGTCTAGTGCTTGGAGCAGAACTAGGCCTGGCACATAGAAGACACTCAGACATTAAATAAATGTATGAATGCCTACTGAAGCCAGGCATTTGACAAGGAGAAAGAGACAAAAGTATCTCCCCTCAAAGAGATTAAACTAGTCTATTTATGCATATGTATGTATAAATGAATATATACAAATTTCAATTATTATTCCTTAAACCAATTCTGAGCTCATTTAAAAAATAATCTTATATTTCATCATTCCCCTGGCCTTATACCATGTTTGGGGAGTCTCTTATTAGCAAGGTCTTTTGGCTTTTATTTTCTTTAAGGTGGATAAGTAAAAATCTAGAGCATTAAAAAAAGATCCTAAAAATAATTAGCTGTTTAAAAAATCTATCAATTCAGAAAAAACTAGAAAGTGACAATGGTGACAATACATGACACAGGACTGTGTATCCAGGAGTTTCTTACTATACCATCTCTAGACCCAGTGATAAACCAAATGGTTCCACCATGCAAAACAAAATTTCCTACTAAAGACACTTTTTTTGTTGCTATTTCTTGGAAGGTTATTATAATATATACATAAATTCATAATAATTACAAGTGTGAATATCTCCCTCTAATATTATCTGACTCTATAGTAAAAATTTTTTTCATTTAACTCATTATTTCTAAAATTTGTTTGATCATAGTATATTTTTTATTCATGCCACTCAAATATGTGGAATTAAAGTTTTCTCGTATGTCATTTGGAAAGTATTTTTCTGTGATATCAAATAAAGTAGGTAATATTAAGGTTTTTGTTTCTGACTTTATGTATTTGTAATTTTTAGGTCCTTAGGCCAAAGTAACTCGAATTTGAAAATCAGCACACGACCACCCAGGCAGGACCTTCCAGGTAGGCCAACCCCAAAGGAGTCCCTAACTACGGACACCACAGCAAAGATGCCAAATAACAATCACAGGGTCAGACAGGTTATATTTTAACTACTCCATTGTACATGACTATATAGTTAAGAAGTTTTTCCAGCAAGCTACTGCACCTTGCAGAAAGGCAGCCTGGCAGACTTTCACTGTCAATAAACCTTTGCTTGAACTCAGAGCTGTGTCTCTTGTGGATATTTGGGCCAGCTACCCAAACATTAATATTCTCTATTTTCTGAGGGTTTGACTGGAAACATATGGATTTGAATTTGAAACCACCTCTGAGCAAGTTTTGTGACCTTTCTAAGGGACCCATTACTTTATTTGTAAACTGCAAATAGCAGTAGTGATTCCCTTGTAAGATTAAGGATTGGAAGATACTGTCCTGTCGACCCCAATATATGATAAAATCTCATCAAATGGTAATTCTACTAATGTTCTTCAGGCTGTCTACTGTATAAAACAAAATTACCTAAAAGAAGATGTGTCTGAGCAATCATAATTTTGATGGAGCAATTGCAAAAACAAAATGTCATTTTTATAAAAACAGAAGTGGTTTGGAATTTTAAACAAAATTCATGAGTACCTCAATAGATAACATACAAAACTCAAGTCATGTATCAATATCGAAAGAATACCTAAGTTTAGCAAGTATGGACTTCATACTTTGGGCAAAAGTGAATGTGCATGCTAATATATTCATGTCCCCTAGTTAATATAATCTCCCTCTCATTTAAAAAAAAAAAAAGGGATATTGGTAGCAGTTAGATGCCATCCTTCAGTGAGTGGACCTGAGCAGCCAGCACCACAATCTACTGCAAATTAATTTACTAGTCACTCCAGAACCTCAGTATGTGCAGATCTAATTGCTGTGAGCCAAGCCAATTCATAAGCCTTTTCTCATACATCCAACCTGTCCCTAAGCCTTGAAATTTTTTGCCTACTATGTGTACACAGTAAAAATGTGACCAGCTATAGACAGGACAATTTGTAATTGCTACATTGTTTTTAAAAGGGGGCAGACACAGTGCCAAGCATATTCTAATGGCGTTAGCATTTTTCCACTTTTAGAACTGACTTGAGGGGTGGGCCCCTGTGACCACACATATGAAAGATGGTTCCTGCCCCATTAACTGGGAAAGGGAGGGTTATATTAGTTTATTAGAATTACAATAATAATAACAAAGTACTACAGACCTGGTGGCTTAAACAACAGCATTTTATTCGTAGTTTTAGAGGTTACAACCCCAAGATCAAATGTGTCTTGGAGCTTTGGATTCTCCCGAGGCTGCTTTCCTAGGCCTGCAGATGGCAGTCTTCTCACTGTGTCTTCATATAGTCTTTCCTCAGTACACACATGTCCATTTTTTATACTCCTCTTCTTAAAAAGGCACCTGCCACATTGGCTTGGGACCTGACCTAAGGATTTAATCTTAATTTTCTATGAAGGCCCTATCGTAAATAGTCACACTATGAGATACAGGGTCGAGGGCAGGATTTCAATATATGAATAAATGTGAAGCCAGACCAAGTCATAAACCTTTTGTCATAAATCCAACCTGCCCCTAAGCCTTGACATTTTTTGATTTCTAGGAATGGGGACACAATTCAGGCCATAACAAGGCCCAATTCATGGAGCTGCAGGAGTACTTGACACTTCTGTAAAGTGCTAGACTTGGTACACTTTGTAGCCTCACACAAGGGCTAGAGGCTCCTCCCAGCTCTGGAGGGTGCCTGAACTTTTGCTGCATACATTATCCCACATAATGGCAGACTATATTTCCATGTCTGCCTCTACTCCTAACAGAATGGACACCACAGAATAAGTTAGGATCATTATCTTTATGTTTCTATAAAGAAAGTGATTACCATGAAAAATGCAGCTGAAATGCCCCCATTAGCATTCACCGTGGAGATGCACACACCCTTTATCTCTTTATCTGTGATTGCCAGTTATCCTCTTACCTCCTAGTGACTCAGAGCTGTACCAGCAGCCCACCTCTGAACATAGCTCTTTCGTCCTCAAGATGAACAGTTCTGAAAAATAAGAAACCCATGGAAGTAGCAACCAAAATGTGCCATTTTCAAACTACCTGGTTACTTAGACTTTTTTTAAAAAAATACTTCATCTGAGTATATGAATAAGGCAACGAAGAATTGTAGCATTTAAAAAATAAAAAGAAAAATAAGACGATTACCAAGAAGACAGTGATTGCAAGTGCATTTATTCATAATTCTGGGAAATTAGATGCACTTACTAGGGCACAGTTAAACAAGTTGAGAAGGTTAAAAAGGCTGATGTAAGACCATTGCAAGTAGTCTCAATTTGAATCAGTCAATTTCACAATATGCACAATATGAAAATTATTGGTAAAATTATTTTGACTATCAAAGCCTTTTTACACTGATATAGTCAATGCAGACAATAACAGCTACAAAACAAGTCCATCTTTTGCTTTAATATAATCAAGATTGGTTTTAAAGTATACAGTGGTTTTTATGGCTATGGAAATGCAAAAGATCCGTAAAGTAGTATTCACAACTGAATCATCACAAATACTTAGCAAAAACAATTAAATAGTGACTTAAAGTTTGGGAATGTAGCTCACTGGTAGAGCTCTTGCATAGCAAGCCTGACACCTGGGATCCTCTTCCACTTTTGCAATGGGTCTAATCCAGGTGTTTCAGACTTTTCAGGTGTGTTGCCCACATAAAGCATTTGACAGCAGGGGGAGCTCTTTTGTTAAAATCCAAAGCTCTTTTTACAAAGCTTTTAGAATAGCCTATATTTGCCAGCATCCAACTTCATACAGGATGAAGAATTGTCTTCAGATAATGAGAATGTTTGAATGAACTGAATTTTATTCAGGCGGGAAATGATGTCAAGTAAAACATTTATGAAATAATAAGATCTTTTGTTTCTAGCAATGCTTAGTCTCTTCTAAATAAATACGTCTGATTTGTTTCACTATTTACTGAGGATCAACTACATATTAGGCACCAACATATTCTAGCAATCAACCATTGGTATGGCTACAGGAATGCCTTATGATGTGCCGTGTGCGTTTTAAGGGCAGAACATTTTAAAGCAAAATGAAAGAATTAAAAGTCACCCCATTGATCCCACTCAAAAGCAAAGAATTGACTATTACAGTGAATGTTGAGCAAACAGCAGAAACAGTACACATTCTCAGTGTACATTCTGAAAAGATAAATGATTTTGTAACAAGTAAATGTTAATATATTACAATATCTGCACATTCTACCACGCAATCATTGGTACCCCTTTCAGCAGAATCCTCCGTGCCTTTACACTTCACAGACCTCGGTTGCTGCCCTAATAAGAAAGCCTGGTCTTTTCTTCCTCTCTGACCTTCACCGCCATTACCCCAGAGTGAACCAACGCGGGTCGGGGTTTACCAGCTGAACATGATCAATTGCTACAGGATAGATGATCACAGTGAAGAAAGTTTCCGTATTGCCACTTCATTTTGGTTCTTGGTGCATTTTTAAAATGTACGTTTAAACCAGGAGGCATCAATAACACGAATTTCCGAACCCTCCTTGTTTCGCTTTCCAGTTAATTTGATTTTACTAACGATCATACAAAAGCCTTTTTTGAACACCCCAAGTCGCAAGTCATTGGACAGGGCTCTACCCATGTTCGGGTCTCACGTGGTTTTATATTCAGCCTCAGCAAGTCACCCAGAACGTTTGCTCCGGAGCAACCCTTAAAACTTTCTTTCCTTTTTACAGAACGCAAAAAAAGACCCAGTTTAAACCCGCGGACCCTCAGCTGGTCAAAACATCCTTCTGAGAGGCAGTAGGCGTCCTGGGAGAGCGCTTCCTCACTACCGATTTAAAACGTTCCGGAGTTCACGGGACTCCGAAAGCCTCCTGCGGGTCCCCGCCCGCGGCCCGCTGAGGGGGAGGGGTCGCGGGGCAAAAGCACCCGGCGGAGGTCGCCGCCCAGTTGTGCAATCGACTATGCAAATAAGTGAGGTTACACCGACCAATCGAAAGCTGGATGTGCTGTGACGCGCGCCCCGAGCACCCGTAGTATTTATAGATCGTATTTAAAGAGCCCTTGGGAGTCTCCCCCGACTCGGCTGGGCGGCGGCAGCGGTGGCTACGAGGCTGCACTTAAGCCCTACGCGCGTGAGGTGGCTGAGCGGTCGCCACTTGTCCCAGCTCTGTGGGGGTGTTGGGTGTGGAAGAGCCTCCGTGCACGTTCTCGTAGCGGCTTTTATCCACTTCCTACATCGGTTTCTGGAGAGGGGGAGAATACACTTCGACAATATTTTTGCTTGAAATAAAGCAAGGGATTTGGAAATCTCACAAAAGCGGGAGTCAGAAGATTTGAACAGGACCCCACCCCAACCCTCCATTTGAGCCACAAGCCAACACCGTTTCCTGGTGCTTGGCTGTGCGTAAAGGCGGCCTTCCTGGGGGGAGGGGAGAACAATGCCTCCTGAAAAGCCCCAAGTGGAATTTGGGGGCGGGGTTATTGGACCGGTTAAAGTGTGTTCGTGGAAAATAAATTACAAGATAGCGCTAGTGATTATCTTGGTGTTCTGTCAGTTGACCTCCAGACTCCGCAGCTAGTGAACTGCACACTGCAGTGCGAAAGCAGGAAACTGGCATTACGTCAGAAGAGAGAAGAGACCCAAACTGCAACGGTTGCATCTGCAGGGCTGGCTTACTTCTTTTCCTAAATCTACCCCCACCCCTTTCTTTTTCCAAGAGGCTTCACGGGACCGTGGGCTCGCACACTGGCTCCTGCCCCAGTAAGGCATTTCACGATTTCAGGCAAAGGGCGGGGGTGAGGGCAGTGCTGTCCGGCATGCTTTGAAGAACTGTTCACCTGGGTGCACAGAACCCAGCCCCTGGTGGCCAAATGGTGCTCTCCTAGATGAGCATTTTGGGAAGCACAACTAATTCCTTTTAAAGGTAGCCCTGCGGTTAGATGAATTTGCAAAATCCAGGAGGTGGGAAGCAGTGTTTAACTGCTGTCCTTATTTTAGCGTGACCTCATGTTAAATCCAGGAAAAGAGGTGGTGAATGGGGAGAAGTCCCAACAGTGTGCAGGGCTGGATGATTTCTCAACACCTTGTCAAGGATTCTTTTTCTCAGTAATGACCAACGTCATCTCATTGTTCCCTGCCAGGGACCTGTCTTTGGAGCTCTTGTCGCTGCTCTTTAGAACTCTAGACAAACACTAGAGAATATTGTGTATTACACATTTCGCCTCTTGAAAAAAGAGCAGTTCTGATACTGGCCTCATCTGCTGTCCTCATTCTCAGTCCCAGGCTCAGGGTCATTACAAGGAAATCTTAGTATCCAATTCTCCAAGGGTGGTGCCTCACTCTACCCCTAAGTAAAGCTAAGCACACAAAAAAAGTGGTGATAACAGCTAATGATTACTGACTGTCCTGTTCAAGGCAGCATGCTGAGTGCTTTGTCACACAGGATCTTGTTTAATTCTCTCAATAGCTGGGCAAGCCATGTACTATTATGCCCATTTTACAGATAGGAAATAGGATCTAAGATCACATATGGGAAAATGTGAACCCAGGCAGTCTGATTCCAAAGCCTCTTCACCACTTGGTGCTCTGTTTGGAGAGGACACAACTTTGGACTAGGGACCTTGCAGGCTGATGTCATTACACCAGGAAGACAAAGGCCTTCATTTATCCCTACTGTCCTGTTAGCTACAATAAACAAGTCCTGCTTAAGCATGGTAGGTGTCAGATGGCATGTTTTTAGTGTCCTCATGTAAGAGAGACTGCTCAGGAAAATCCAAGTGACTTAAGCTAATATTCTCATTGCCTTCTGTTTATAACAACTTCTTACAAAGTTGTTTAATGATTAAACTTAATATAGCACTTCACTTCTAGGTCAGGCAATTGGATGATGGCAGATATTTTTCTCCCTGTTAAACATACAGAGAACCTAAAAAACTGAGGGGTTTACTGTGTAAATTAGGAGTGAAGTGACATTTGGAATTAGTTGTTAGCCTAATTCAAGGTCAGATGAGTCTCTGCTTTTTTCTTTGGTTGCCTCATCCTGTAATCATTAGCATATAGACAATAGAGCCAGGGAAGGGAAATCGTGGTTTGGGAAGATGGTCTGTGATTAGTGTCTGGGAAGGGGAATTCAAATGAGGAAATGCTTAACAAACTTTGGAGTCTGAGACCCAGTTTTCTTACCTGTAAAATGGAAGTTAACCTGTTACCCATCTGCCAGTAGTATTACTCCTGACATTCTCTGCTGCCTCTTTTTCCTCCTCTAGCCCTTTAAATGCTGGTGTTTCTCAGCCTGGTCACTTGTCATTGAACATATTCTTTCCAAGGTGATTTTACCTATCAGTGGCCCCTGAAACCATTTGCAGTTTTTCTCTCTTGTTCTGGAACATTCCCCCCTTGGACACCTCAAACTTAAATGTTCCAAGCTGAACTGCCCCTTATCTGTCTCTCAGCCATCTCTGATGAAATGTCTGTGCTCCACCTTGGAGTATCCCCACCCAGATGTTCAAGTCAAAGCCTGGTTATCATTCCTCTTTCCCTTACCCAGCCCATGAAATTAACAGGGAACTCATATGTAGGTTGAGCCATCAGCAGCCATCTGTCAATAGCTCCTAAAACCTTTGCCATGCAGCCATATCTTCCCCTTCAGTGGCTCCTGTTACCCTCAAAAGAAGCATGGCATGGGTTACAAAGCCCCTCAGGAGAGGATCCTCACCTAGGTCTCCAGCTCCTCTCCTTGGTTGCTTTGTACCTTTCAGTCATTCTTAAATTCTTTCAGCTCCTTTAATGGTACCAAAATCTTGTTTCTCTGAGCTTTAATACAGGCTAATAGAATGCTGTCATACATCTCATCCCATCCCATCCCCTTTCTCTGGCTAAATATTTTCTACTACTCTTTTGGTTCTTTTTGCATGTCACTTCCTCCAGAAAGCTGTCCTTGACCTCCACCCAACTCCACTGTGGGTACCTCTCCAGCTTAGAAAATATTCTTCTTCATCACAGTATCTGTATGTTATATACAAGTGTCTTACTTTTTCTGAATCTGTGTCCTTATTCATGTAGAAGGGAGATAATCATAATCACTCAAGATGCTTTGTCAATTAACACCAAAAACCTCATCTACCCGCCCCTCACCTGAGTTAAAAATCACTACTGATGACATTGTGCAGTATCCCGTAAGTGTGTTAGGGTGGAAGAAAGGTAGAGCACCACTGGGCCAGACTGGCAGCTCCCTGAGGAATGAGATTGTACCCATCCTCTCTGTCACTATTTCCCAAGTGCCTAGAAAAGTGAGGCACATAGGAAGTACTTAGGAACTACTTAGATGATTGATTGGAGGAGACGTGAGGATTAGGCAAAATATGTATATTGCACCCCTAAGATATAATAGGTATTGGGTAAATCTAAATTGTCTTTCCCTCCATTGCTTAAATGAAGCTAAAAAGTTCTCATTTGATGCTCAGTGTCTGTCACCCTTCATCCTCCAAGTGGAAGAAAGAAGATATTTAGAGTAGGGTTCTAGCCTTGCTGTGTCACTACAGCTATTGTTTTGTTTTATTTTGACACCTTATGAAACCTGGGCCTGAAGTTTGATTGACAATCTGTTGTTAGTAAGCAAACTGTCTCACATTTATTGTTCCTCAATTGGTCTATTTGCTGTTTTTTAAGGAGAAATGTGCCTCCCTAAATCCTTTTTTGAGGGTAGCTGTCTTCAGGAGAGGGATTTTATTTATAATGTGGAACTGAAACTCAGGAGAGATAAGGCTAGGAATGGAAAGGTGTAACTCCAGAGCTAATGAGAGCCATGGCACTTCTCTGAGTCTGAGCCAGGCTCTAATGGCAAATGAATGCAAGGCACTGGTGGCCTGGGATAGTCCTTTCCAAATGGAAACAAGAAAGAGCCAGATCTGGAGTCAGGTTTGGATTTGAGTTCATCTCAAATTTGATTCTTGGTTGGGATAAGCAGGAAGCTTGGATTCCACTTGTCCTCCCAACTTGCAGTATACTCCATTGACTAGGATGTACACACTTTGTAAGATGTGAAGTACTGTGTAAAAAGAGAGGAATTTTAAAACACAAAATATAGAGTATCAAATTATGAATTGGAAGTCAAAGCATATTTTCAGCTATCACATGGTTAGATGCTCAGACACAAAGATGAATGAAGAATAAAAGGATTTCATATCTATTGATTCTGCCAACTTCAAAAGTGCATTATAGTCATTATCCCTTTCAATAGTGCCAAGTCTCTGTCATCACGAGGCTTGGATTCAGCCAGGTGACATAGGCACCTATTCCAATGCATATAAAGCAACTATAATAAATGCCAAATTGTCAAATGGGAACACAAATGAGGGAGCAGCTGATCTGCTAGTCTCTCAGTGGTGAGGGGGAAGGTGAGGAAGATGTACAGAAATAATGACATTGATACTTGGGCCTTGAAAGAGTAAAGGACTGTCAGACCATAAGGAGGGACAGAGAATGTCAAGTGGAGGAACAGCAATGGTAAGAGGAAGGAGACAAGAAGAGTCAATAAGTGAGGGGAAAGGCAGTGCAAGTGGCGTGTCAGAGTAAGGGACAGCAGTGGGTGGAGGCTGAAATGAAATGTTAAACTGGAACTGGTCCTGGGGGACCTGAGATGTTCAGAAAGACAGATTTCATTCTATAGGTAATGATGAGTCAGACCCCTAAGACTTTTTTCCCTAGAAGGAAAGTGAGATGGTTAGATCTGTTTACAAAGGTAGCTGCCTGGAAGCCAGCCTGGAGAGAAGGTGGCAAAGTGGGAAGTAATTGTAGTCATTCAAGCAAGTGATGGTCCCAAAACTGTGGTTTTCAAACTATGCGGCATAACCCGTTACTGAATCTTGAAATGACACAGTGAGTCACAACCTACATTTAGAAAAAATAGACTTGAATAGAGAAGAAAATATCAAAGCTTATAAGGGTTAATGTTTCATAAATCTCCCATTTGATATCCTTATATGTTCTGCATGAGCTTTCTGGACAATTTGAATTTTTAATAAATTCATTTCTGTGATAAATAAACATAATCTTCAAAATGAACAAAGTGGATTTGCTTAAAATGTAGCAATGTTCAATTGCAGGAATATTATCTTTCAACATAAACACCATCATTTGGATATAAATCATGGTAGCATTGAAGCCATTAAATAGAATTTAGGGTTTATTACCTGAAAAAAATTTAAAAAGAGACAAAATAGATAATTTTTGGCTTTAAACCTTGAATATACTCTGTTGTATTTTGCAGACTTCTTGCATCTTACATAAAAGTGGTTTTCTTCAAATTTTGGACTGTGGAATGCATTTCCTGAGTCACAATACAAAACATATCTCTCACTATGGGTCATGATCAACAGAAGCTTAAAAACACCAAGAAGACTGGAGTAGTGTCTATAGGGTGAGCAAGAAGGAAAAAGATATCAGAGAAATGTCTGAGTAAAGTAGTTAGGGGCTATTGATCAATTGAATATGGGGGTACGGGAAAAGGAAATTACAAATGACTCACTGGTTCCTAATTTGAGGTGCCAGGGTAAGTGGGACTATAGTCCAGTTCACTTCCGCCAATATTTTTTGCTGGAAAATGTAGAACATACATCAACCAAGAAGGCATGGGCAGGGCTCTTGTGACACCACACCTAGGTGAACAAGATTCATCAGTAGGGTCTGATATTAAAATATGGTAACTGCAGCCATGGACAAAGGCACACGCTGTGACAGAAGGCCAGAGGAAGCCCAGCCTGGGTTTTCACAGAAACTTTCTAGAGGAAACAACCTCGAGAGCTGAATTTTGAAGGAGAGTTCAAGTCAGCCAGAATTAGAATAGGTAAGAGGGAAATGATGCGACAAAGATCAGAGACAGGGAGCCGCAGAAGGTCTGTGTGGGGGCGGTTGCTTACGGGCAGCGTGTGTGAGTGGGCAATAGATGCAATTCAGTGTCAGGGAACACTGAGAAGCCAGAGGTGTCACTGGCTCAGGTAAAGAGATAGGCTGTGAAAAAACAGTCCTTCATGCTGAGGAGGTTGCTCCTGTATAAGATGAAGAGCCACTGAAGGAGTTTGTGAGTAGGTTAATAACAAGGTCACAAGAAGGTGACTGTGTTTTAGAAAACAAACTCTGGTAGTCAAAGGGAAAGAGATGAAGAAGAGTACAGAGCATTAAAAATGCTCTATCAGTCACTGGTAAGAAAAACAGGCTCATACCAGAAAGTTTAATAGAAGAAATTTAATTATGGGGATTTTAAAAATTTACTTGAAAAGATTTTAGGAAAACCAAAAGGCAAATAAACATGAAACCCTGGAATAAAGAAGGGCAGGTCTACTATCCCAGAGGGACAGGTGGTGTTACCAGAGTCCAGGAATAGTGGCTGTCTAGAGGGAGCTGGACTAGGACAGAGATGTGCTCACTGTGGGGGAATTCACCCCAAAGAGGGGACAAATACCCTTCTCTATCCTGTTATGTATAATCATCCCAAGTAGAAGCTGGCTGGCAAGGGAACCTGGGCAATGTAGCCCTTTGCAAGAGGAGCAAGGCAGAGGAAAGTGAGGAAATGGATCTGAGCATAAATAGGCAAATGAATGAGAAAGAAAGATAAAGGAAAAGTAGATCACTTCTTCCCTGGGATCTCTCTTGGATTAGGGTTGGATGGAAGTGTCAGGACCTAAGATTAGGAAATCAAGAAGGGAGTCAGAAGACAGATAAGGGAAAAATATAATCAAAATTATTGACTTTTAAAAATCTCCCTTATTGCATTGTTATGTATATACTCAAGACTATAAGTAGAATTTTATTTATTTTATTTTATTTTTTATTTTATTTATTGGGGATTGAACCTGAGGGTACTCTACCACTGAGCTACTTCCCAAGCCCTTTTTATTTATTTTTTATTCTGAGATGAGGCCTTGCTAAGTTGAGGCTGACTTTAGCCTGCAATCCTCCTGCCTCAGCCTCCTGAGTCTGGAATTACAGGCATGTGCCACCATGCCTGCCTTACAATTTATTTTTAAGAAATAGTTTTAATAAATGTCAAGAACTATTTTTAAAGTAGAAGTATCTGTTAAATTTGGGGGTGGGATTCGGTGTTCTGAAATGCAGCTTCTTCCCCCAGCACTTTACCCTCCTATAAATCTTGTTTATAATGTTCTTATTTACAATCTACAGAAAACAGGAGAAACTTGTGCCACCCACTGTATATGCAGAGTTCATAACAACAGATCATATACATTCATTCCATCCTTAAAATAGTTTTATAAGGCAGGGACTATTATGATTCTTTTATTATAGATGAGGAAACTAATACCAAGTGAAGTTTAGTGTCTCCCTGCCCCCTTCCACCCAAGCCTCACAGCTACTGTCACCTGCTTCTAGAACATTGGTCTGTCTGACTGCAAGACTCTGCCCCCTCCCCTGCATAGAAAAGCTCTCACAAACTCCGAAGTGTTTACATCCAAAAAATAAAACTGTAATAGTAACACATACATCCAGTTTCCTATGGAATAGTGAACCATTCAGTCAATGCTAAGATTTGGATGAGGTCCATGTGTTAAAGCCTTGGTCCCCATGGCAGTGCCCTTTAGGAGGCATTAGGTCACCGAGAGCATGCCCTTAAAAGGGACTTTGGGACATAGGACCCCTGCCCTCCTCTTCCTCTGCTTTGCCATTGGCTCATAAGGTGAGGAGTGTTTTGCTCTACCACACACTCCCACCATTAAGCGCTTCCTCTGCAAAGGCCCAAAGTAAAAGGACCACTTGATCATGAACTGGATCCTCCAAAACTGTGAGACAACATAAACCTTTTTTCTTTATAAGTTAACTGCCTCCAGTATTTCCAAAAACTGATTACTACAGTGGGGTCTTGTACCTCTTGTTCACCATAGACTTTAACCATCATTGTGCCTTTGTTTTCCAGTCTGTAAAATGGGCGTGGTAGAACTCACTTGGTGACAAATGACATGGATCTAAATCTACATAGCTTACATGTGTGTTAAACTAAAATCTCCAGAGATTGGTTTGTCTTTTGTCATTGCTGGATATGGCTTAAACATTGCTCTCGGGATTATTCTTCACTCTCCATCTCTTAGCTGTACTCTGAATTGGCTTCATTCTCTTGCAGACTCTCCTGGTGCCAGAAAGTGTGACCTTCTACCATTCCATGTTTACTTGGCCTTGCTATCTGGTGGAACTAGAAGGAGAAATGTCCTGTACTTGGTAAAAGTCATGGTAACCTCCAAGGTCCAACTTGGAGCCATAGTCATCAGGGACTAAACTATGCTCAGGGGATGGGATTCTCTGATACTCACTTATCATGAGACAGGCACAGCTTTCTGATTGACAGTCCTAACAGAATCCTATGGACCTGGAAAAGGAAGCTGTTGCCCAGAATAAGACTCACAAGGCAGCAAAAAAGTCACATGTTACTACTACAGGGAAGACACGGAATCTTCATTTTGCCTGCTATCCAAACAGAATCCTGGAAGAATTTCAAGATCATTGGGTAATTGTGCACTATTCTTCATTTGGGATAGGAAGACATTTCTCCATATTGCTTTTATTTTTAATTAATTAATTAGTTAATTAATTAATTTTGTGGTGCTAGGCATTGAAACCAGGGTCTCAGCGCTTGGTAGGCACTCTGCCCGTGAGCTGGCTTCCCCAGCCCCCATCCATACTTCTTCACTTATAGTTATAAGACTTCAGGAGGCAGGATTAAAGCATCAGGGTAACACATAATTCCCCAATATGACTTTTCTACTCTCATCAGTTCCTCACATAGCCTGCCTCAAGGAATTATGATTCTGCAGTAAATCACTGGATCTGTCTTTTGATAAATGTGGTCATCAGGGCCAAAGACGTGGTTCTGGTAATCCATTATATATTTTTTTTATTTCTTGTTTTTTTGTTTTGTTTTTGTTGCAAGGGGAGGGACCAGCAACTTAGGACCCTCATTTAATTTTCAAAATGTTTTAAATTTTCAAAAGAAATAGTGCCGTTTTGCCATCTTTAATCTATCCAAGCCTGTTTTTTAGAAGTCAGCCTGGTAATCAAGATTCTTCTTTGAGATTGTGGCAAGGCAGATGCCTCAAAGAAAGTGGAGAGGGACTCAATCAAAAACCAATAGTTTGTTTTCCTCCTGTTGCAGCCTCACTTTAAAGAGCAAGTATCACTACTGGAGATTTAAATCTGCCAGTACATGTTAAGTATGTCCTGTACAATTATTTCACAAACTTGCCATAACTTGTTCATGCAGCCAGTTGAATACCTGTGTGAATGAGTTATCCTGCTTCTGAAACTGTCTGCAGCTGGTACAGTGCACTGCAATTCCCCCGTTAATAAGTTTCCCTATTGCAAATAACAGTTGGAGAATTAATTCCTATAGTGAAATATTTAAATATTAATTCAGCAATCCATTGACACCACAGGGGTTCTGTCACTCAGCCAGTCCGTGCTTTCACAGTGCCGAGATGCTCTCAGCTGATCTGGCTAGCTATTTTGGAATCAAAAGATAGAACCAGTTCTCACTTAATTGATTGTTCTTGCAAACCTTATATTCCTATTTATTTCATTCTATACTGTTACTGTCAGGGTGGTTAGGTTTTCTGCACGTAAATATCAATTTTATTTTTTTCTAGCCTGGAATATTGTGACACATTAAGATCCTTCTTAAGGCTAACTGAAACCAGTTCCCTCCCATCTTTCCATGCTAGTCTCTAGTTCTTTAATCACTCTTTGTGCTATGCTCTGTATTCATCCTACTTTCTCCACATCATTTAAAACTATGAAACCTCAATCTAGATGTGAGTTTCTAATATGGGTTTGATCAACAACCCCACATATATTGGGAACATTACTTCGTGGTTTTTGTGTGTCATATCCAGCAAATGTACCGTAGGATCATGTCAGCTCTTTCTAAACAGCAGCTCTACGTTGCCGAACCATCCATGATGACGTAAGCTGGGAGCCCAGGTGGTGCCTCACAGCTTCTTTTAGCTGTTTTTGTTAAAGGAGCCTGAAAATTGATATGGGGGCTGCAAACTACTGTTCAAGGAAAATATCCTTTAAAATAAATCATCATCATATTTTACATTTGGGCAATTTTTTCTTCTAAAAGTTCAAAATCCTTAACAATAAGTTATTAAGCTCTGATTAATTACATGTTTCCAAAGTAAAATTTACACATATATCCTGTGTGAAATTTTAGACTTCCAAGCAAAGCTTCTCAGGGAAGCATTTTTAAAAACTTACACTTGCAAATACTTTCCCAATTTGTATTTGGGAGTCCCCTCTTGAGGCGTTTTGAAGCACCCTGATCTTTGCTTAAGATTTCTCATGATTAAATAAAATCAGTAGGATTCCATATAATTGGCATATCTTAGAAAAGTTTTTATTCAAAAGTATTTTTCATGAGATTCACTTATTTCACTCCTTCTCACTTCTACTTAATCATGTCTAATATCACTTTTAAATAATGCTATCAAAAGAGATAAAACAAATTTTTAGCTCCTGATCAATACTTTATTTCAGGCAATGCTCCAATTGCATGCAGTATTTGACCTTCTCTTTAGAGTTCATTAGGTGACAAATAGAGTGTCCATCTGCACTAACAGTGTAAATGCATTCCTTTTAGTGAGGCTCATGAGTCATTTTGATCGTTGTATTGATTGACAGTACTGTGTCTCCATCCATTTAATTTTTGTCTGTAGATTACTATTATTCATTTCATTTCTGCATTGGTCAGGGTTCATTTGCTGAGAATAAAATCTACTCAAGTTAGTTTAAGCAGGAAAGATTTATCATGGGTATTAAATGACTTAAGAACCATTGAAATGGCTAAAGAAACAGAACTGAGGTCAAGTTTAAGGACAACTCACAAAGCCATGCCACACAACTGGAAACCCACAGTAGCTACTGCCTCTCCTCCAGGCCAGAGAAGTACACTACCACTGTCATCAGCAGGAAGCTATTGCCATAGCTGCTGGCTTCAGAACCAACATACTCATTACTGTCCTTATCAGCAAAACTGAAGCCCTTCCCCCTGCCTTCTACACCTATGAGGCTAGGGAACAGATACTGGGGGTTTTTCATACAGGCTGCCATAGGAAAGCCCAGCACCTACACACTGCTTTCCAGCTGAGGCAAAGAAGTGGGGTTTGCTCCCACACAAGCGCCTCTCATGGGCTTGATCTACATCAATTCTGGGACCGAGCTGCAAGGAGTCTGGGAGATTTTCCAGCCTCTTCAGATTAGGTAGGCACATTAGAATGATGATGGAAAGGATGTTGAACACCCATCTATAGAGATCATCACAACCACAATCAAATGTCATCTTAAATTCATTGTAATTCAAACAAGTTATGCCTCCAAGGATTACAGTGCTAAGAGGAAATACTTTTGCATTTGTCATTTTTAAAATATAATAAAATGGCCATTACTTTCAAGGATAAGTTATAAATCAATTTTGTTATTGATCAGAGTTGAAGTCCTTTCTTATCATTCAATATAAGCATACATCCAAAAATATTTTATATAGGATTAAATATTATAATAGCATGAAACTCTGTGATGAGCATCAATGAAGCGGTTCTCATGCAACAATATATAAGCATGTGCTACATGCAATACCTTCAAGAAGGTAAAGGAGAGATTGCAGTGCCGGGCATGGTGGCACACACCTGTAATCCAAGCGACTTGGGAGGCTGAGTCAGGAGGATCGTGAGTTCAAAGCCAGCCTCAAGAATTAATATTGTCAAAATGGCCATACTTCCAAAAATGCTATACAAATTCAATGCAATTCCAATTAAAATCCCAATGATGGACCTCATAGAAATAGAGCAAGCAATCACGAAATTCATTTGGAGGAATAAGAGACCCAGAATTGCTAAAGCAATCCTTAGCAAGAAGAGTGAAGCAGGGGGTTTCACAATACCAGACCTTCAACTATACTACAGAGCAATAGTAACAAAAACAGCATGGTATTGGTACCAAAATAGACAGGTAGATCAATGGTACAGAATAGAGGACACAGAGACAAACCCACATAAATACAGGTATCTCATACTTGACAAAGGAGGCAAAAACATGCAATGGAGAAAAGACAGCCTCTTCAACAAATGGTGCTGGGAAAACTGGAAATCCATATGCAGCAAAATGAAACTAAACCCATATCTCTCACCCTGTACAAAACTCAACTCAAAGTGGATCAAGGACCTAGAAATCAGACCAGAGACTCTGCACCTATTAGAAGAGAAGATAGGTCCAAATCTTCATCATGTTGGCCTAGGACCAGATTTCCTAAACATGACTCCCAAAGTGCAAGAAATAAAAGCATGAATCAATGATTGGGATAGAGTCAAACTAAAAAGCTTTTTCTCAGCAAAGGAAACAATCAGCAATGTGAAGAGAGAGCCTTCAGAATGGGAGAAAATCTTTGCCACACACACTTCAGATAGAGCTCTAATCTCCAGAATCTACCAAGTACTCAAAAATCTTTACACCAAGAACACTAATAACCCAATCAATAAATGGGCCAAGGAAATGAACAGACACTTTACAGAGGAAGATCTACAAGCAATCAACAGATTTATGAAAAAATGTTCAACATCCCTCGTTATAAGAGAAATGCAAATCAAAACCACCTTAAGATTTCATCTTACCCCAATTAGAATGTCTTTTATTAAGAACACAGGCAACAACAGGTGTTGGCGAGGATGGGGGGAAAAGGGTACACTCATACATTGCTGGTGGGAGTGCAAGTTGGTGCAGCCACTCTGGAAAGCAGTGTGGAGATTCCTTAGAAAACTTGGAATGGATCCACCATTTG
>JAJEJO010052710.1:713482-755290 GCA_020662805.1 Glaucomys volans
TGGTATATATACACAATGGAATATTACTCAGCCATAAAGAAGAATAAAATTATGGCATTTGTAGGTAAATGGATGATGTTGGAAACTGTTATGCTAAGTGAGATCAGCCAATCCCAAAAACCCAAAGGCTGAATGGTCTCTCTGATAAATGAATGATGATGCATAATGTGGGGGGGAAGGGTGGCAAGAATGGAAGAAGGATAGCTAGCATAGAGGGAAGGGAGGGGTGGGGGCGGGGTGGGGGGTAAAAATAATAACAGAATGTGTGACAGATACCATTGCCCTGTGTACATGCATGAACGCACAGATGGTGTGACTCTACTTTGTGTACAACCCTTGAAACAATAGCTGTACTCCATTTGTGTTCAATGAATCAATAAGTAAATAAAAAAATAAATTAAAAAAAAAACAAAAAACAAAAACAAAGCCAGCCTCAGCAACTTAGCGAGGCCCTAAGCAACTCAGTGAGACCCTGTCTCTAAATAAAATACAGAATAGGCCTGGGGATGTGGCTCAGTGGCCCAGTGGCCCTGAGTTCAATCCCTGGTTCTAAAAAAAAAAAAAAAAAAAGAGATTGCAAATAAATGGACACATGTCACATTGCCCCTTCTCTCAACTGATACCATAATGGGAGATAGAAGTAAGCATGAACAGGTAGTCTTTCCGACTGAAAAGATCTGGATTCAGATTTCTCCTGGTGGAGTTATTAGATGGGTAGCATTGACATATATGTGCCAGATAAACATACATATCTATATAGATATTGATATTGAATAGAGAAATTATAAGAAGATATAACAATTAGTAATCAAGTAAGTGAGTGATGCAGGTAAGTACCCTGTAAACATTTGATCCTCTGCATTATAATGAGGAGCTATTATTAGTCTAAAGAGTTAAAATTTCCATCTAGACTAGCCCATGGCAGGAGGGTGTCTTTGGCAATGTGAAAAGCCACATATGTCAGAATTGGTTTGAAGGGACACTATGATATGTCTTCTCTGGACAGGTAGTCAACATTTTGATAATGAAAACAAGGCCATTGGCAAGGAAGGCATAAAGAAAAGAAAACAACAACAACAACACTCAAATTTTTGGGATGGTGGTGGGATTTTCATGACAGACCCTGTAATTTTCCACAGGGAAGATTAAAAAAATAGTAATCAACTCTTGGCTTGGTAATCATAAATATGACCCAAATAAATATTCAATTTTCATTTGAGTATACAGTGTGCACCTTTAGCAATACGTAGTTAGCTCTAACAGCATACTGATAAGTTAAATCTATATTTATAATGTAGGTATATACTTAGATTCACCCCCTTTAATGCACAGTTGACTGGGTTTTGAAACATCTGCAGTAAAGTAATGACAACAACAATCAGGATGTGAATGCTTCCTGTCTGTCATCCTGAAGGCCCCATCGGGGCACCTTTACCGTCAGTGTCCACAGTTCCTAGTAAGCACTGATCTGTTTTCTTCCCTGTAGTTTTGCCTTTTCTAGAACATGGTACCAGTGGAATCAGGCAGCAGTAGTCTTTCTGTTTCTGGCTTCTTTCCTTAGAAATATTGTATTTGATTACCTTTCATTACAATTTGAATCTGTGACATTTAAGAAGAAAAGGTTTTATTTATTAATTTGTAAATTTATAGTTATAGTTAGGGTACCTATAATTCTTTCAGCCTTTTATTAAGAATTAACCTTTACTCCCCTCAAAAACTTTTATTTTAAAGGCAATCAAAAAAATCTAGCTAACAACAGATTCTTTTTTTCCCTAAGTTGTCAAATGTTTAAAAGAAATAAAATGAAACCAACCAAACAAAAAGTAACCATATAATAACCAAAAATGAACCTGTATATCATTTAAGAGTGACTTTTGTTTATTTAAAGCAACCAAGAGGAAAAATATTTCCTTGAAATACTTTGAAGGAATTAAAATGCAACATAACTAATGTACTTAGTTGTGGTTACAGTAATGTCTATGAAAAACATATAACTTTTCCACTAGTAAAAGTTTCACTTTTGCATTATAGATTTGCCCTAGTAGTAACTACAAACCTCTGTAGCTGTTATCACCTCTTTAGTTCTGACAGTTCAAAATCAATTTTTTTTTCTGAGCACAAGATAAAATAAATTTTTAAACTTAAGCTTTTAGTCATTTTTCTTGTTAGAAGTTTTCCTCACAAGTACTGTCTTAAAATTTGGTTTCAACTTTAGCTCTGCATGTGTAACTGCTTAGAAGCAGGAAGAAGATGATATTTGAAACAACCATTCTTTTGCTGACTTTCTGCACACTGCTAATCCTTTGGCTAAGTGTTTTCAGGGTCATCAATTACAATTTTTAAAAACAACTTTATTGAGATATAATTTAATTATAAAATTACAGTATACTGTTCAACAGTTTTTATAATATTTACAGACTTGTGCAACCATCTTCACAATTCAATTGGGGAACTTTCTTTTTTTTTTGGAAAAGTACTCTTTTTTTTATTTTGTTTTAGTTGTAGGTGGACTCAATACCTTTATTTTATCTTTATGTGGTGCTGAGGATTGAACTCAGGGCCTCACGTGTGCTGGGCGAGCGCTCTACCACTGAGCCACAACGCCAGCCCTGGGGAACATTTTTATCTCCAATACGAAGTCTTGGACTCATTCACAATCATTCCCCATCCCTCCCACCCCAATCCCAGGCAATCACTAATCTACTTTCTAAAGGACAATGATTTTTAACTTGGTAAGATTATTCTTTTTAAACCTTGGAGTTAAAGGGGGGTCAAATTTTCAGTTACTTCACATTACAGTCTGTAATTTTATATATTAACACAATTCATTGTTACCCTTCCCAGAGTGCCTAAATCAACTTACATTTTTCTTAAAATAGTTGTTTTAAAAAAATATAGGCCTCCATTCCAAGTTGTGAAGCTCACTCTTTGAATTCTTTGAACATGTAGCTGAGGGACAGTTGGTGCTCAGGAAAGCAAATATTAGCATGTTTCCAAAACCCCTTCCTTTAGCAATTAACAGGGAGTTTACATAACTAAAAATATTTCAGCAGCACAAATTTTCTCAACAACTTACTTAGTGAAAGTAAACAACAAAAGTCCTAAAATATGTAACAGCAGCACTTTTGTTCCATGTGTTTTTTAAGGTTTAGACCTGTTTAGCACTTGAAGGAAAACCTATTGGGTGGGATAGAGATATTGCCTCACTTTGCTATTTGTATTTCTTTGACAGTGACCTCAGCTCTCTTGCCTGATTTTTTTACTACTGACAAAGGAAACAGTGTTTCCAGTTTTCTGTGCAACAGAGATCTCATTGGTTGAAGATAGTGTCTAATTATTAGAAATAAGAGTACCTTAAAGATAAGCACTTCTCAGAATAGTAGACCCAACAGGAAGAAGGCACCAGAAAATATGGTGATGTGATCTAAGTTCACCTCTTAAGGTTGACCTTAGTAATTCAGAATAGGTTGCTAAGTTTACTGATACATTTGTTAAAATTATTTTACTTATTAGCCTACGCATTAGTTATTTATAGCTGTGTAACAAATAATCCCTAAACAGTGTCTTAAAGCAATATTTCTTATTTCTCACAGTAACCATGAGCCAGGAATTAGGGAATGGCTTGACTGGACAGTTCAGGTTCCATATTTTTAAGAGGTTCACTGAAATGTCCCCTGAGGTTGACATCACGAATAGGTTTCACTGGAGGCTTAAGGTGCCCCAGCCACACACACACACACACACACACACACACACTGTTGGCAAGTTGATGGCAGCCATTGGCAGGAGAACTTAGTTTCTCTCTACATATGCCTCTCTACTGAGGGCCTTAATTATCCATAATATGGCATCTGACTTCCCCAGGAGTGAATAAAGTAAGAAGACAGGGACAGCTGCAAAGTCACCTTATTTCAGAATCACCTGTTTTGCTTTCCTGGTCCCACAAAGCAGTCATGGTTCAATCTGCAAAGACTACACAGGGGAATGATCACCAAGGCATAAGAACCACTGGTTACTCTAGCCTAAACTATGAAGACTTATGGGTAATTTTAAAACATGACCAAAATGCAGAGGCATGAACTTCTTTTCAAATATCAAATCCCCTTAAGATATATATTTATGTTTTTAAAACATAAAAATCCACAGTGAACATCAATAACCTGATGAAAATACCTGTGTTAGATTCCAAGGAGCTCAATCATCTATTAGTTAAGAATTTGCAATATGCTCAGAACAGTGGTAGGAACATATTTTCAGGGATGTGACAGTCATCTCAGAATTTTATCTGAAGTATATCTGTGTAAACTCTCTTTGGAATGATGTCCTCTGCCAAAAGTTAGACATGGAATGTAACCCCAATGCCCAAGGCTGTGCCTGTACTTCCAACTTTCTTTGGGAAATTCTGTTTTTCTCTTGGTCCTAATGTAGGCAGGATGCCAATTAGAAATAGAGAAACCTAGATGCTAAGCATGTTTTGTTTGTTTGTTATTTGGTGCTGGGGGTTGAGCCCAGGGCCTTGCACATGCTGGGCACGCCCTCTACCACAGAGCTATGCTCCTAGCCGTGTTTACCTTGCTTTGCTTCAAATACTAGAACACATCCAGCAAAAGCATATTCATTGGAACTTCCCTATATTTCTAAGTTTTCTCACAATTGAAAAAATTGTGGAAAGACGCACCAAACTCTTAACAGAGGGGAAAAAAGAACATATATTGTTTCTTTGTTTCACACTTTTCTCTTGAACAGCAATGGTCTAATAAACTACTCCCTTCCTAGGCCTGTCAATTGATCCAAATGAGAGCAGTCAGCTTCCTTTGAATTTCACTTCTCAGGCTGCAGGTATTAGTTAACTGTGCCACCGAAGATCCTCTGGCCATGGTGATTATTAGTTCAGAGATTAGTGTACAGTTCAGGCCAGACTTATCTGAGCAACTTCTAAGAGTTTTGCTAGCTGATTTTTCTATGAGAAGGAGGATGATCTTGTTTTAGTTCAGTTTTCTCATTGCTGCAACCAAAAGACCTGACAAGAACAATTTTAGAGGATGAGAAGTTTATTTGGCACTCACAATTTCTGAGGTGTCAGTTCATAGATGACCTACATGATTGCTCTGTGCCCGAGGTGAGGCAGAACATCAATGGGGAAAGAAAGAAGCTCAGGACATACCAATCAAAAAAAAGAGAGAATTCTAACTCAACAGGGACAAAACATGTACTCCAAAGGCATACCTCCAATGATCCATTTTCTCCAACCACACTCTACTTGCCAGTTAATCCCTATCAGGGAATTAATGTACTGATGGGGTTAAAAATCTAATAACCCAATTATTTCACTTCTAAATTTTCTTGCACTGTCTCACACATGAGCTCTTGGGGGACACCCCATACCTAAGCCATAACAGACCTCTTCCCTCTACAGTCATAAAGATGATTCCTAAGCTGCCAGTGGCCAATTTCATTCCCAGTAAATAAAAAAAGAAAAGTGGAGATAAGACACAGCTAGTCATGAGCCGCTGGTGCCCAGTATTCTCAGAGCCAAGTTCCATCCTTGCCTTTCTGAGACCTTGGTTATATGAGCAAATAAATCTCCCTATTTGTTTAACCTGTTAACTCTCCGTTTTTCAGTTCTCTAAATATTTCAATGAAATTGATACAGATGTTTTTAAATAGGTTGGAAATCATAATCTAAAGTTTATTACATAATAATAAATTGATATCATTAATCATTAATAAATATTATCACTAATTATTCACCTATTTTCTCAAAAGAATAGAACTCTAAAAATAAAAACATTTATCTCAAAGTTACCATGAGTGGTATATCTGTTGCTCAATTAAAGTCTTTCGGTATTTCATAAATGGGACAATGAAACACAATGGGTTATGTTGGATTAAATTGGACTTCTCTGACTTATATTCATAAGCTCCCTAGTACTGCTTGAGAAATGGTTGGGAAATCACTTTCAGCTTTACATAGAAATTGAATTGATCATGTTTTTTTGTCCACAAATTATAGAAACTCTATTCGAGCTAGCATAAACAAGAGGGGATATTAGAACATCTATGCAACTGTAGGAAGGGCACCAGGAGGCTGGCCTGAAACACCTTCAACACTCTTGCCTGCTTTCTTGTCTGTGTCTCAGCTTGATTCATCCTTCACCATGGGCTTGCCATTCTCCAGCCTGTGAGACGTGGCCTCTGGCAGCAGATTCTAGGCTCACATCTTCACAGTATCTGAGAAGAACCCTAACGCTAACCCTAATTCTTCCTTCTTATCTAGAACTAGTAAAATTTCAGGAGAGGATTCTGATCGACTTGGCTTGGGACACTTGCCTGTTCCTGAACCAGATACTATGGCCAAGAATGTAGTGCTATCATGGCCCACACTGACCGCCATGCCCTCTCCATGACCATCCTCTGTGGCAAGAACACAGCTGTTCCCATCTGGAATTGATGTCTGGAGTGATAGCAAAGAAATTGTTCTCCAAGAAAGGATGAGAGAAACAGGCTCTGACCAGTCACCAAATAACTAGGGCATCTGCCCTCATTTGGGGGTTTACCACATTCTACGATGTTCATATATTTTATCACACATAAGTAGCCCTTTGAAAAGATATTAAAATCAAATAATTATTATATATTATGTTTATATATTTTATAGATTTATCTGGTTTTATATTGAGTGCTTTCTCCCTGAAGTGATTTCAAATTTGTAGGAAACCTCAGAAATTCTATGGTTTGAGCACTACTAATTGCAAAATGCCTTCTCACGTTGTCTTGAAAAGCTTCATATCTTTGGTGGTGATGTGGAGAGTGAGTGATAATCTATTTCTCTGGGAAACAAAAAATTGGGACATAACGGTACAGTTGACTAGCCAAGGAGCAAATAATTGATCTGCGATCCTGTGGAAAAATTAGTCTCTCTGATTTCCTTTTCTTATTAAAAAATGAGAATAACAATGGTAACACTCTTCATGTTTTAAAAATAACCGGGGGCAAGGGTAGGGTGTGGGAGGAGACTGCAGGATTTTATAAGCACAATCTACAAGTGGCAGTTTAAATAATTTTCTTTGTGCTGTTATGAAAATGCAATCCATTCCATGAAGGTATAAAATTAGCCTGAAATGCTGAATAGTAATTTAAGTTTAATGGGTATATTATTTAGTATTTCTTGAATGCTGACTTGTTCCAGAACCTTTATAGGGTACAAAATGTAGTCTGTGTTCTCCTGGACTTTTGAATTCTTCAGCAAGAGTTCTGTTTGCTATTCGAGGACACTGCAGTGTTTTGTCCATGGAGTGCTTCCCTCCAAAGAAAATTGAAATTCTAAAAGTGTGAATGGTATTCAGAATTGTGAACATTCGAAAGGATGTAGATAGATGCTATCCGCCATGGGTGTTTAGAACAATATGACATTAAATATAAAAACAGAAGGTAAAAATCGATATGGAAATAAAAATTAAAGACAGTAATTTATGCAAAATTGTGTTTGTCCTGCTTGAACTTCTGGCATGATGATGATGATGATGATGATGGTGATGATGATGAAGGTGATAATGGTGGTGATGATGGTGATGATGGGGGGGAAGGTAGCAGAAGCCAATCTCTGAAGATAGATAAGAACTATTTCATTCCTGCAAGTCCTCGGGGATTCTTGTCTAAGACAAGCTTCTTAGACAGTGGTCTGGATCTGAGGTAAGATACACTAATTGGCTAGAGATTTTCTCAAGTTTGTCCTTCTAGTATATGTGGTGGGAAAGAACATGAACACAGACAGGTAAATTTCACTCCTGTTCTACCTACAAGCTGGGTGATGTTTGGGAAGGGGCCAGGTACTGGGGATGAACCCAGGAGCACTTTAACACTGAGCTATACCACCAGCCCTTCTTGTTTTTTTATTTTGAAACAGGATCTCACTACATTGCCTAGTCTGGCCTCAAACTTAGGATCCTCCTGCCTCAGCTTTCCAAGTAACTGGGATTATAAGTGTGCCCCCACTGCTCCTGGTGAGCTGGGTGACTTTTGACCTGTAGTACTTAATCTTCTTAGACCTCCATGTCCTCATCTAAATCCTTATATATATATGTATAGTAAGTATTCTATGAATGTAAGTATAATACATATATACATGTTTAACACATAAAATGCATGTATAACACATAACAACTAACTCATAACACATAACAACTAACTGCACTTGGGTGGATTACGTGAGATGATTAAATGAAGTATAGTGCCTGGCATGTGGGGACATTCCAGAGACATTAGTTGAATTATGTTATCCTGTCATGAGGTAGCCTCACCCCCTGAATGATAGTATGTTTAAAGAGCAGGATCGTGAAGATTGTGAGACTGGGGAAAATAGTAGTTGGGAGCATGAGCCTGGAGTTGAGTTTCCAGCGGTTGAGACAAATGTCCCTCCCTTTGGTTGGGAAAGGGCAAGCAGTCACTCCCGTCAGTCTGTGCTGCCTGGTGGTCTGCTGCATGCTCTTAATGCCCTCTGGCCTATAATTTGGAAAGCCAGTGCTTAATCTGTCTGGAACCTATCCTCAGCACCCACCCCTGGCCCCAGGCCCCTTAACTGTCCATCTCATTTTAGCTCTGTGTCCATCCAGCTTTGAGAAAGCAGAGGGTAGAGGCCTTGAGAGGCACTGCTTGGCCTGTTGATGTAATGCTGAAGTTGCTACAGGTTTGTATTTTGAAATAACATTAAGACCAATAGGTTGTGGAATTAGGATTGTGAAATTAATTCTTGTTCATTAGCAGAATGATGACTTTCACAATGATGATCTTCTAAGCATTACAAGAGAGAACCCTCATTTAGGGAGAGTGTGTGGAGGGCGATTCCTTTAATCTAGCAGCACTTTGGCATGACCATCACTTTCTAGAAACTGGCTCCAGCTTTAGAGTCAGCCATGGTACAAGGGGGCAAGAGCCTAATGTTGCTGACTACATTCAGGAGATTCCTCTGTGAAACAGTAATGAAGTCTTCCCTCGGCCTGAGAAGCCCACTGGTGAACAGAACAGTCTCTAATTCACTTGCTCATCGTGTTCTTCCTCTTTGAGCAGCAGAATGCAAAAGGGAGCTTAGCGGGCAAAAGAAATGCAGCAAGGAAGGAAGCCAGTCTTGGGCATTTCATCCAGGCCTGGGTAAGGATGAGGAGCCACCTGCCCTCCAGAGAGCACCAAGTCTGTCTCCACTAAGCAGCCACATTATTGCTCCCTGGACTCCCCTTTTTGTATAAAAACCTGCCTTTATTCTTGTATATATGCAGTTATTTATATTTTGCCTTTAAAAAAAATTTTTTTTGTAGTTATAGATGGATGGCATGCCTTTATTCTATATGTTTATTTTTATGCAGGGCTAAGGATTGAACCCAGTGCCTCACACATGCTAGGCAAGCACTCTACCACTAAGCCACAACCCCAACCCCTATTTCGCCTTTCTTAATTATAATCATATCCATTCATTCCTTCCTTAAATAATACTCTAAATACCTGATTGGGGTTTGTTTTGTGTATTTCCCCCCCAAAAAAGTCTTTATTCACTCTACCAGTACTCTAGTGGCTTACTTTTATAAGAGTAATATCATCCATTTTTTAGTGTTGAAGTAATCATGGATTCTCACTTTCTGAGTTCTTAGAGGAGCACCTCACTTTCCTCTATCCATCAGCATTAGAAATAAGCCATATGAAAGCCTTATTCAATCTAAAGGCTTTAGAAGTAATTTCCTAGTCTAGGTCTATAAATAATAATGGCTCTAGGTCTATAAATAATAATGGAATCATGTTTTGCCTTACTTATGCATTAAACAATAGCAGGTTTGCCCATTAGGTGCCTAGAATCACTAATGTTAGAAAAAAAAAAAAAGTAAAGGGTTTTTTTTGTTTTTGTTTTTGGTGGTTTTTTTGTTTTTTGTTTAGTTTTTGAGACAGTGTCTCACTGTTACCCAGGCTGGCCTCAGGTGATCCTCCTGCCTCAGCCTCCCAAGCAGCTGGAACTACAGTTGTATACCACAGCCAGACAATTTCTTAACACACATTTTAATGACTTGGCACTAAATTTTTTCACCATTTGTGACTGATTAAGGGAGAACATTTTAAAAATTCTATTTATCAATAGTGATTGCCATCACATAAAATTAAGAGCTGACATATTGTGGCACCTGTGACCTTAGTATTAAAAACAACTGTAAATTGTAGAAAGATCAGTAGAGGCAGAAAGCAAGGGGTGGGGAAGCACTAGGGACTGAATTAGAGCATATTATATTCTGTGCTTTTGTGATTAAAAAAAGAAAATAATCACATCAAAACTAGGAAATCTTAAACATTGAAGTAGCAAAAAAAAGAAACACTTGGGCTGGGATCACTGCCCAGGTGGTAGAGCGCATGCCTAGCAAGCGTGAGGCACTGGGTTTGATCCTCAGCACCACATAAATAAAGGTATTGTGTGCATCTACAACTAAAAGAATGCATAAAAAAAGAAGCAAACTTTTGCTTCACTAACTGTGATATATTTTAGCAACCAATATGTGCCATACACTTCAGTTAACCAAAGTTTCAATTAGATGAGAATGTAATAAATACGTATTCTACTGCTCACTTGTTATTCAAAGTAACAATTAGATGACAATGTAATAAATATGCATTCTACTGCTCACTTGGTATTCTCCACCTCCCACACTCACTCTTTGCCTCTTTATACTAGTATATAATTTTGCCCGATTACTTAAATTGCTTAATTTCTGAATGTAGAGATGAATAAATGCCACAACTGTCTCTGGGGCTAACACTCAGTGGCCTGTTAACCTTTTCCCCAGACCACTGAAGCTCTCTCTCTGCTTCACAGCAAGGTATTCACTTTGAGCACTTTTAGTATCAGAGAATGTTTAAGGAGTACAGGACACTCAGCAAGCATGAAATGTAGCTGTTTTGCAAGTGAAACATAGAATTCTAATGTTGAGTGGGCATAAATGGTGACAACCATTGTGATCCCTATGGCTGAGTCATGATAACAAAACCAACAGATCAAACCTGTGTGGTCACTAGCCCTGAAGCCCAGGTGAGGTAAACATTGAGCTGCAGTCTCTTTCCTGGCCCATGTAAATCCAGTACATCAAGTAATAAATTTAAAGACTCTTCAAGCACCTTTCCTTTTTCGTTTAAAGGTATCTTTTACCTTTTCTAAATTTAAACTTTGATTTTGAAATGACTTTAAATTTGCAAAAAAAAAAAAAAAAAAAGGTGCAAGAATGACAGAGAACTCCCTTATACATTCTGTATAGGCTTGCCAATTAAAAAAAATTGCTATTATTTTTTGACCCATTTGAGAGTAGGTGGCATGCATCTTCCCCTACACTTTCATGTGCATTTCCCAAGAACAAAGAGACCCTTTATATAACCACAGACTAGTTAACAAAGTAAGGAAATTTACCATTCTATAATGCTTCAATCTACTCTAGAATTCATGTTCCATTTCTGTCAATTTATTCAACAGTGAACTTTGTGGTATTTTATTTCTTCAGTACAGGATTGAGTCTAGGCCCATGCATCGAATTTAGTCTCCATTTCTCTTCATTCTGCTTTATTCTGAAACAGCTTCTCACCCTTCTTTGTTGCTCAGGACCCTGGCATTTTGGTTTTACAGAAAGCTGTTTTGTGGAATATTCCTCCACTTATGCTTGTTTAACATTTCTTCATGATCAGTCAGGTTCAGTGTCAGTAGATCTAGGTTGTGTCTTGAGATGTTCTTTCTGCAGCACGTGGTGTCTGTCTTCTTCTCGCTGGCAGTTTAATTCTGGTCTCCAGGTCAAAGTGTGGGCTTGTTGCCCCTCTATATAGCTATTGTTTTTCCCTTTGTGATCAATGGGGAGAGGTCACATCTACATTTTAGACAAGTGCTTGCACCAAATTTGTAAAATTAGAAATTAATGAAATGCCAGGATCATCATAGAATTTTTAAAAAATCATTATCTAGTTAAATAGTTATTATATAGTTATATAATCATTATATAGTTATATAATGATTCCTACCATGTTTGTACAAAAAAAAAATCCACCCATATCTGTGTGTAAAATTGTTGCATACTAGAAAGGCAAAAAAATATGGTGGATGATTGAGACTGGAGTCTGGAGTAAGATGTCTTCTAGTCCAAATCCATCACTTTCTTGCTGGAAAACACGATTAAATTGCCCTACCTTCCTGGGCTTCAATTTTAACATCTATAAAAAGAAGAGGGCAAAAAATACTGTCCTAACTCATGGTGGTGTTGCAGAATTAAATGAGTTAATACTATATGCCTGGCACAAAGTAAGCACACACATAATAAATATTAGATTTTATATGCAATATGCATTTATATTTATACAGAATATCTACACAGTTGTTCCTTAGTGTTCTTGGGGGATTTGTTCTAAGATCCCCTCCCCATTGTGAATACCGAAATCGGTGGATGCTCTCAAGTCCCTTATATAAAATGGAATAGCAATGGAAAAACAATGGAATAGCATATAAACTGCACACATCCCCCTGTAAACTTCGTCATCTCTAGATTACTTATACTGCCTAATACAATGTAAATGCTAAGTAAATTGTTATTATACTACATAGTTTAGGGAATAATGACAAGAAAAATCTGTACATGTTGAATACAGATGTAAAGTTCGTTGAATCCATGAATATAGAACCTGTAGATGAAGAGGGTCTACTATTTTTATAAGAATTTAAAAAAATATATACAGGGCAGTAACTAAAAATCCAGACAATAAAGTCACTTTATCAGATGCTACTATTAATATTCTACCAGCAGATCTAAAACAAAATGTAGGCAATTTTGTTTAGTTTTTGTAGAACTGGAAACTTAACCCAGGAGTGCTGTACTCCTGAGCTATACCCTCCATACCATTTTTATTTTATTTTGAGATTAGGGTATCACTAAGTTACTAAGGTTGGTTTTGAACTTATGCTCCTCCTGCTTCAGTTTCCCAACTCACTGTGATTACCAGCATGTGCCACCAAGCCAGACTCCACTGTAACTTTTTAGAAGAGACAATGCAAACGTTTTTACTTCCTTACGCATTGATCTCTTGAACAAATTTGCAAAAAGTTCCCATAACATTGCCAGCACAGATGCGGGTACCAGATACACAGTGGTAAACCAGATGGCCCACGTGGAGATTGCATTCTAATAGAGACTGTAGCTAAAAAACAAATACATAAACAATTTCAGCTAGTACCAAGTGTTCTGAATGACATGAAACAGGGCAATGCCATAGAAAGAACCTGGGTGGCAGTATTCAATGACGTGATCACAGAAAACATTTTGGGTGACATACATATTATAGTCTCTTTATTGCCTACCTAACAAAATGTTTTATAGAATTATGATTTGAATTGAAGCAGCATGGAACAAATCCTGCCTAGTACATTAAGCTCTCTGTAAGAAGATATTATCACAGTTGTGTAATGTTTTTTACTAATGCAGAACATGCATCATGCTGATCTTGAATAGAGTTGCTTTTAATTGAAAATGTGCCCCTATACCATCACCTCTTCTTCATTTATCAGCTGATGTTGAAAAATAGAAGCCAGTTGCATGCATGCTTCCTCCTTCTCTCTGCTACATGCTCTATCCTAGCTATTATGAATATGTTGCTCTTTCAAATATGTTTCATAGTGTCCAAATGCTTTTTTAAAAAGTTGAAACTTATCTCATAGTGTCACCCATCATTCCTTAACTTCTCCACAGTCTTATTTGTCCACTCCAGTGCTACATGGACCTCAGAGAAGCATCAGAAGATAATCTTTGTGTACCTTGTGAGCACAAAATGTTTCTCAAGTGATCCCCTTGGACATGAGGTATTTGGGGCTTGTAAATCAAATGGTTTTCATTTGAAACTAAGATTTACTACTTACTGGCTGTGTAATTTTGGGAGGGTTGCTTAACCTCTCTGAGGCACATCTCTAAAATATAGGCTAATATGATGTTTACTTGAAATTAAGTGAGCTTATGTGTGTGAGAATAGTACCTTTCCTCGGTCTCAGGTTGCTCATCAAATATGACATCCTCTTCTTATACTTACACCCCCAGTAGCCCCTGTGTAACTAATGAGTCTTTCCAAGGAATCCCTGAAACTGGCCAGTACCCTTCAGGATAGAGTTCTTATCCTGAGAGAAGAGCAAATACCTGGATGATGAGCTAGCTCCAAAACTACCTCAACAGGCTAGTCCAGAATTTCTTAACCTGGGAACCATAGACCCCAGAGCTCAGGAATTTGAGCTGTGCTCACACAAAGTTGGAAGATACACGAAGGCATGAAAAGCCTGCTTTGCTCTTCTGATTGGTGGGACTTGTGCCCTTGCCCATCACACAAGGGCAATAACAAACATTGGGCAATAACAAACAAAGGGCAATAACAAACATTCTTGCCCTTTCTAGATTGGTTCCATAGGAATCCTGCTCCAAGTTCTTGATGAAGTGTTTATACAGCTGTGCCACTTAATTTCTCATCAATTAGATTTTGATGGTTTCGTCACAATCCTTAATTCACAGCACTGGGGTACCATTATTTGCATATATTTTAGTGGCTGGAATTCAGCAAGTGACTGAAATTCAGTAAAAAATAAAATACATTGAAAATTTTGCCAAGTATTTATAGCATCCTTAGGCAGCAATTAGAATCCTTTTGCTTAAACTAGATGTTTGGTTCTGATTCTCAAAACTGGAAATGATAGAAAGCAAGTCACATACTCCTGCTCCTCCGCATCATCATTGTCATCAGAGTCCAGAATAGTATTTTTCAAAAATTTCTTCAGAATCTCCTGAAGTTGGATGGAATATGCAACTTCATGGGCCCCTGAGAAGTACTAAATCAAAGTCCTTGAGTGTGGGACCCAGAATATATGTTCAGTGAACTTCACAAGTGACTCTTGAGGCAGATTCAATTTACATCACTGAACTCTTAACATGGATAAATATTTTTTACTATGTATTTAATATGCATTGTGTCCTTCAAATACTAATTTTTTCATTAAAATATATAAAAGTGGATAGATTCTGAAGAATTCCTATTTTATAAATGTTTTGCAAGTTTATTTATTTAATTTTTATTATTATTATTTTTATTTTTACAGACTTCATTTTGTTTCATTGTACACATATGGGGTACAAATTTTCATTTCTATGGTTTTGCATGATGTACATTCATATCATGATTGTTAATCATACCTGTACATAGGGTAATGATGTCTGTCTCATTCCACCATTTTTCATACCCCCACCCCATCCCCCTCTCATTTCCCTCTACATAATCTAAAGATCCTCCATTCTTTTCTCACTCCCCACCCCCCCAACCAGATTTTATATTATTATCCACTTATCAGGGAAAACATTCAACCTTTGTTTTTTGGAGATTGGCTGATTTCACTTAGCATGATAATCTCCAATTCCATCCATTTGTCTGCAAATGCCATAATATTATATTCTTCTTTATGGCTGAGTAGTATTCCATTGTATATATATACCACAGCTTCTTTATCCATTCATCTGTTGAAGGGCACCTAGGTTGGTTCCACAGTCTAGTTATTGTGAATTGAGCTGCTATAAACATTGATGTGGCTGTGTTACTGTAATATGCTGGTTTTAAGTCCTTTGGGTATAAACCAAAGAGTGGAATAACTGGGTCAAATGGTGGTTTAAATTCCAAGTTTTCTAAGGAACCTCCATACTGTTTTCCATAGTGGTTGCACCAGTTTACAGTCCCACCAGCAATGCATGAGTGTACCTGTTCCCCAACATCCCCACCAATATTTATTGTTACTTGTGTTCTTGATAATTGCCATCTGACTGGAATGAGATGGAATCTCAGTGTAGTTTTAATTTTTAAACACCTCTTTAAACACAAACACTAGGAGGGAAGAAGGATAGAATGCACATAGCATTGGTCAGGTGGTTTTTCTTTTGGAAGGAGAACAGGTGTAGGTATGAAGGAGCTTGGTTGAGATTCATCCAGCAGATTCAGCGTCTGGTGAGAGCTGGCTTCTGAGTCTTGATGGTGCCTTCCTGCTGTTCCCCCCATGGTGGCAGGGGCAAGCTCCCTCAGGCCTCTTTCATGAAGACACTAAATTCTTTCTTAAAGGCCCACCCCATCTTCTCTTCACTTCCTAAGACTTCATCTTTGAGACCATCACTTTGGGAGGTAGGACTTCCACATATGAATGGCAGGGAGGCACAAAAGTTCAGACCACAGCTCTCCTATTCCCACTTCCCCTACACACAGATTTCATCTTCCATTTACATGAAGGCTTCCGCAGCTTCTCCATAACACCGCTCTGTCCACTGTGTTTCCAGTGCACAGCACCTTCAATCTTCTATTGCTCACCAAGGAGATGAGTCTAGTCTTACTCACTTTAGCATATGCCAGTGCAGGGGACACTTACTAAGCACTTGGTAAATTGCTATAGACCTGACTGATTAATGAGAGAGAAACAGCTGGAAAAGGAGACTTCTCTTTCTGACACCAGGGTTATTCTTCAGGCATAGGGGATGGATGTTTAACATTTTAAGGAAAGGCATTCTGAATGATACTAGCCCACATGCATTAATATGGACCCTGGAAACCCAGGACATGCAAAAGGGCTCTATATTAATTACTTGACTTCATTATTATTCCTGTGCACATTATATATTTTGAGAGAGCAATATCTTTGATGTTAAAAGTTTTAAATGTTACAGATTGATCCACTGTTTGGAAAGTGAGGTAAAACATGCCCTCCCAAAACTGGGTCATTTTTGGTTTTGCATTTGTATCCAGCTCAGGCTAAATTCAGTCCTCCCTGTGATTTTTCTCAGATTTTTTTTCTCCTTTAAATAGATAAATAATGATGTGAAAAAGCACACACACACAACTGTCAAGAAGAAAGAAATGAAGTCATTGTAGGAATTCAGTGTTCGGGGACTCTTGCTATATTTGGCATTACATAGATAATAAACTCTGAAAATTGTTAGATGTGGCAGTTTGGTTTATTCGATTGCAGACACTACAAATAACAACTACCAAGAAAAAAAAAAAAAACAGCCAAAAATCTCTACTCTCAGACTCAATTGCTCACATAACGTGTCACTGCCCTGCAGGTCTGCATTAAGTTTACAAGTCCCTTAGTAATGATCCTATATGTGGTGCTAGGGCACATTATATCTTAGAGAAATATAGACCAGAGCTACAAGTTTATTTTTAATCTTCATTCCTACCATTCCTATTCTTGCTTATTCATGGCATAACTGCTTTTAGGGCCTGTTGGAGATTCCAGTTCAAGAGTTATTTATTGAGTGTCCATTGAGTGTCAAGTCTCTGCATACCTAATGCTTGGACTAGCAAGACAAGTAAGACCTGGTCCCTGACCCCTAGGCACTCACAATCTAAGCAGAGAGACAAAAAGCAATGCATACAATATAATTTATTTATCAAGTCCAGAGACCTAAGGTCTCCCTTCACTAATTGACCCAATTAGCATGTGCTTTATCTTTATTAATGAAATTGTAAGCATATATTCTTCTCTACGATTCTGGGATTTGGTTGAAAACACATATTAGCATACACACTCATAAGCACTCAGAGATGAGTATGTGCACTGAAGGTAATGTGATATCTAAGAAAAGGCAGCAAGAAAATGCAAATTGGGAAGATAAAATGATATTTTTCACTGGGACATATAAAAGACAAACTATTACTTGCATTTAGCTTTAAAATAAGTGCTGTTATATTTTAGGCAAATACCATGAGAATTCTTTCCATTAGAATGGAAATTATATTTCTAACTTAAAAAGCAAGAAATATTTTTTTTAAATGTGAATGTTCTCCTAATTCTGCCTCTAATTCAACCTTTTCGAAGGAGTTAATATTTTCAAGACTCTGAACTCTCAGCTTTTGAGGGGTATTTTCTAAGGTTAGTTGTGGGTGAACAACCAATGAATTTTGAAGACAATTGCTTTCTACAAAGTACTGATTATTTCTAGGTGGTTTGTGGTATTGCAGAATTTTAATTATGGGGCATTTGGGCCTTATCATTTGTTGGTAGACCTCCATGAACAAAGATCACAGAGATTTCTATGGTCAAAAATGGATCAAAGAGAATTCACAATGTCCAGAAAGAAAGGGGTGAGGATACAAAATGAAGATTATCAAATTCCTCACCCCTGAGAACTCAGATCTGTAAGTACTCAGTAAAGGTGGAGGAAAATTGTTTCCACCTTGAAAATCAGGAGAAAAATAACCAATGTGAAACAGCATAAAAGGTCGTCACATGCAGGAACTAGGTCTGGTTGGAGATTTTGCTTCCAGGAGCCAGGATGTCAATACTCCAAGAAAAAAATAAAATAAAAAATGGTTTTGTGAGATTTGATTCCCTTAAAGGAAAATAGGACTGCATTCCTTAGTCAAATGCTTACTCTCTCACACCTTAACAAAAGATCTCCAGAGAGATAATTTACTCATTGAGACTGTGATTCAGGCTTGAGTGACAGAATGGCTGACTGCATTACCTGTTCTTATTGTGGCTGACCACATCTGGGTAAGGATCAGACACACACATTCACACTTCAGGTTGTAGGAAGGAGAGGAAGCTTTACAGATACCATTTTAAGACTATGTTTAAAATCTTCTGCTACTCATAAAGTGAAATTGTGACATCGGACTCTAGACCACCTTCTAATTATTAGCACTTTGGATTCCCTTTCTTGCTTTACTCTTCCTTTTTGTACTTATCACTACCTTATTTTTCTTATTAATGATGATTCATCAAATCTAAGATACCTCTTATTATAAGATGCAGCACTATTTTTGTATCACAAGGAATTAAAAACAGTTGCTGCCAATTACAAATGGAAGGTGGTATTAAGTCATTATAACTTCAAAGATGTTAAAATTTAAAAAGTTATGCCTCTAGACTTAATGAAATAAGGTATTTTCTTTATTGTATTCCCAATGCAATCTCTGTATGGATGTAGATTTTTATGTGTTGGGCTCACTGATATATTTTCTAGCACATGGTTGGTATATGCTTCATAAATATTTATTGAATGGACATTAAAGAACTAATAAAGATGAATAAATGATAAGCCCTTACATGAGCAGAGTATGTCTAGTCTAATTACTTTAGAACATTGAAATCTAGGAAGAAAAAGATCACAAAAGATATTTGAATTTCCTGGAGTTTTCTGGAACCTCTAGATGAGAGACCATTATTAATTGCATAATAACTACTGGTATCTGTGGTTGCATTCATGCAAAGTCTATTCAACATTATTTGAGGATTTGCCTGGAATATCCTCTATTTCCAAATCTTTACCTAGCAAACTCCATATTGCTCAAATTCTTAGCTCAAGTGTTGCCTCCCCAGAGAGGGGTTGCAAGATAGCCCAAACTCAAAAGAGTAGCCACCACCACACACCCCAGTCCTACCCTTCCATACCCTATCTCTGCATCCGGTTTTGCTTTGAGGAGCTTATCACTATATGAAATCATGGCGTGTCTTCCCCAAATCTCACTGAAACGCAATCCCATTAGAAAGCAACATCGTATTTCTTGTTCTTCTCTGTTACCATCAAAACCAGAGCAGTGTTTAGGACCTATCAAGTGCTTAATGATTTTTGGCTTAATGAATGAATATCCATAGAGTGTTTAGATCCCTCAAAATCTGCTCTTCTACTGAACTCTACTGTAATAGTCATTTCTTTGAGTAAAGCTACATATATCCTGGAAATCTGATTATAAAACAAATATTATATTTGGGCAAAGATAACATTAGCCAAGGGGTACCCAATAATGACTTAATAAGTACTTATTTGATGAGAAGATTTTTATCTAACAAAAAACAAATCCCTGAGGAATGCAGAAAAATTGACTAGATGGCTTAGAGTTAAGACCAGTGTAGTTCAGAGCAGAGGAGAGTCCTCAGGAGCCACATTCCTGGGACCTGAATGTGAGGACAAGAAGTAGGAAGAATTAAATGGCTACTTTGACTTTTTTAACATTTCGCCTAGGATTCAACTCAGCCCAAGGGCTACTTATTGTCCCTTTCCTTCCCTCTGCTTTTGCCCCATGATTTTCTTTTTAATAATCATCTCTGCTAATCAAGAAATAATACTCGTTATGCATTTTATTTTTACAAAGGTACTATTTGTATAATTCAATCTTAGATCTAAAATAGTTTTCTAGTGTCTATGATTTCTTACTGATGTTTAAGCTAATTTTTTCTTTATCCTATCCTGAGTGGAAAGAAACCTCTGTATAGCATATAATAATATGGATTATCTTTTTCTATATTAAGAGGCTCTCAAATGCTGCACTTAATAGGCCACTAAAGATGAATAATTTTTTTAAAAAAATCATCTTTACTTGCTTTAAAGAGGGACAGGCTTATTAGACTCTAACCACTATTTATAAGCCAGTTTTTGTCCACCTGCTTGGTGTAGACACTTCTCAGTTTTCTCCAATTTAAATACCCCAGATCTTTGAGCCTCTCCTATGAAGCCTGTTTCACAAAACTTTAGCTAGTTTTCCGGTTTACTCATAAGTTCATCTCAATTTCTTTTCCCCCTCTAATAATATGAAAATGTTTAATCAGTAGGTTTCCTTTGAATCCCTGAGTATCTAAAGCATGTACTTATATCCTTGCTGAAGAAAATTATACAACTTTATGTTTTCTTCTATGCATCCTTAAGTAATTTGTTTTTTCACTTATAACTTTATAATGTCAAGAGTATATACCCGAGGTCTATTTCTCACTCAATAAAATGAGAAAGAGAGAAATTAGAAAGATGTGAAAGATTTTAAAAATTTTGAGTCAAAGTTACAATTTCTAAATAGTATTTTAGAATTATAGTGTTAACTTCAGCTTACTAATATTATTTGAAGTTCATTAAATATTGACAATCCTATTTAAAGGGCCAATGATTAATGTTTGATCTCCTTTACAGATAAATGAACTCCTTTGAAATCTTAAATTCTATTTGCAAATTTAAGATACTGATTTTCTTTTCAACACTGTAATTGTCTGATCTAACAAACAAACCCTCCTAGTACAAAAAAATCACAAAAATAATAAAATAAATCGCTAAAGACAATGAAGTTTAAGAGTGCATAACTATTCCAATATGTGCATTAACTCAAAAAGATTTCAGCTTAAAATGACAGGTCTAAATCTATTAAGCACTACATGTTTTAAATTTGAGTTTAAAAACTCACCTGTCAACTACAATCCAAATTTCAAACACTGAAAATATCCAAAATATTAAGTATATACAGATTTCCTAACACAAAATATGTTAACATCATGAAAAAAGTTTGTTAATCTTTATAGGGTTGAAAGAGGCTTAGTCACCAAGGAGGTAATTAAGTCTTCTTTCACCTGCAGAGATTACCTTTGGAAAATAACCTCCTCAGGTAGTTTCTGATTGTCTTTTCAGCTTGCTGAAACTTCATAAGGACCAGGGGGTATAGACTAAGCCACCTCTGGATCTTTGTTTATGACAATTTAGGGACATGGTGGCACATTGAGCCCTGTGTGCAGCCCTAACAAAGATTTCAGCATTTGAAACAAAAGGCAGTCACTTAGCCAAAGACCTTAGATTTGAGTCATTTCGTTACCTAATTTTCAAATTGTGTTAGAATCTGTCACACTCACTCTTGTAACTGCCGCACTTATTGGATTTTATATGTTTTTGGCTTTAGAGACATTTTAATGTTTCCCTTAAGTCCAACCCCTGAGTTCTTTCATTTACTTTAAGTTTTTGAATTAGCCTGCCTCTTACGGATGATTTGTTAAATTCTGACTTGTTTCATGATTATTTCTCATAAGTTCTAAGATCATCAAATTGACACCTTACAAATACTCTAAAAAAAATTTATCCCAAAGAAACATTTATAGATGTGTAAAAGAATCCAGCCACAGGGATTTCATCACAGCACTATTTTTAGTAGAAAATGACCTAACTGTCAACAAAGTCTTCTTTTATTATTTAAAACTTCCAGACAGTCAGGAACCATCATTTTTTCATCTTTGTCTCTCTTTTCATCTAGGATCTATCTTACAGCATGGGACACAGAAGGTGCTCAATAACTGAATAAATAACCAAGTAGTCTCATGGACACTCCTTGGCAGCAACCGTGGCATGAGAAACGTGGCCTGGGAGGACATTGTGTTTCAATGCTATAAAGTGAAGTATTGGCCTCTTCCTGGTCTATGTCAAGGGCTGTACAAATCCACAGCTTTAATCCTTTTTAGAATAGGATATGGTATCTAAGCCCCTCTTTGTAAAATTCTAAGTCTTGCATTAAGTAAGATGCAGGTTTGTTTTTTTTTGTTTGTTTGTTTGTTTTTTTGGAACTGGGGATTGAACTCAGGGACACTCAGCCACTGACACATCCCCAACCCTATTTTGTATTTATTTAGAGACTAGGTCTCACTGAGTTGCTTAGGGCCTCACTAAGTTGCTGAGGCTGGCTTTAAACTCGAGATCCTCCTGCCTCAGCCTCCCGAGTCATTGGGATTACAGGCATGTGCCACTGCGCCCAGCTAAGATGCAGTTTTGAAAAGAGAAAAAGGAATAGAAGGTTTTGGATACCCTTTGTCACATTTGCCCTTTAATGGGAAGAGAAGAGGTTGGAAGGATAGTAACCCTCAAACCAGTTAAGAGATAGATGCTTTTGCTTTGTTATCAATTGATCATGTCAAAATGCTTACATCTTCCACAGTTTGTGCCATAAACATGTATTTCCTTTATAATAAAGTAAAATAGGCTGTAACTAATTCTATATTCTTCGCTAGATTTTTTCCCCAGGTGCCTAAAAGCTTTTGTGGGCTGATGGATGCTTTACTACAATTGCACCTTGCAGGCTTGGGAGGCTGGGGCTTTCCTGGTCCAAGGGCTGAAACTCTTTGTCATTGAAAACCTTACCTAAACCCTATGAAGAGTGAAGCTGGTAATTCAGAGCAAAAGGGGAAGTCCAGAAAATATCCCAAAGCTCTAGCGACAGGGCTGGTCTGGTTCCAGCCACCTTCACTCTCCTCTTGGAAGTAGAAACATACGCTTGCAAATTCAGTGATTTTCCCCAAGTCATCAAGTAAATAGTAATGAGGTTCTGATATCCAGGCTGAGACAGATAGATAAACCAGATAACATTATATGAACTACAAAGGAGGAATAGAGAATGTTATTATCAGTGTTGGATAAAAGGAAAAAGTTTACCATGAATAATAAAGAAGTTTAACAGACCTGAAGAGTGACAAATGAGAGAGAGTCACAAGAAGTCACCCCTGTCTATGCTGGGTGGAGTTGCGGGGAGTCATTGCATCCTTGGCAATAGTCCTAGAAGGCTTGCTAAGAAAGACAAGGTTTCAGCAGTTCCCTTATCTCAAATATGCATATCATAGAAATTGGTATGATATCAAATTATGCCAAAAGTTGTGAAATCTTGCAGGTAAAAGAGAAAGCAGGAAATGCATGTTTCTGGGGTCTCACTGGGAACCATAAGATAGGTGAACTTAACAGCATGTTGGACAAGCATCCTAGGCCATGGTTGTCTGATGATCTTTGGTCTCCTCCCTATCCAGAGTCTTCCTCAATCCCAGGGTTTACATGCAATATCTATTCCCATTTCTACCACAAAAGCTCTAGTGTCCTTCACATTTCTGGTTCCCTGCCCTCCCTCAGTCACCCTTTTGAAATCTAAGAACCACAGTAGAAAATCAGTGACATGTAGTAAGTGTGTGATGTGTAACATGGTGTGGTTAAAGCCAAACAAAACCCAGGCTCCAATTCTGGCTCTGCTAGCTCTCTAGGCCTATTTCCTACTTACAGTGAGGATGCCAATGTATACTGCCCCAAGTGCTGTTCGGGGTCAGATGAGCTCACGTCTGCTAAAGCACTAAGTCAAGTATGTAACTTAATGTGTAACATGAGCCAGTGTATTTTTCAAAACATGAAAATATGACCAATCACATGAGTTTTGTAGCAGTCTGATTATTTTCCATTTTTAGCCTTGGAATAGGTATCACCTCAGTTCTTTCTTATAATTAGACAAAAAAATTTTAGTCATAATAACCATATCCAACTTGAACTTTGTTTTAACAATATGATCCATCATTGAGCAAGAAAATGCAGATTTTGGATTTACGATCCTCCCACATAGCTTTAACACTTTGGGACCTCAGGTCCTATGTAAGTTTAAAGAAAAGTTCCTTCTAAACCAAGCTTTGGCTCACACAATTATTCTTCCCTCCCACACTCCCTCACCAGTTGTCTACAGCCTATGCTAACCCAGGTCTCACTTCTGCAAGGAGAAGGCCTTTTATGGCTACTCTAACAACCCAACCTTTCCTTTATTGAGTACTACTGGTAGCACTTACTAGCTGTGAAACACCAATGGAGATTTGGACATTACAATAACATTCATTATATGGTCCCCATTCATAGAGCAATATATATTTGTCCAATTCTTATAAACCCTACATTATCCCCATTTGCAAATGAAGGCATTAAGGCCAAATGAGGTTGGGGAACAGTGGTAGAGTTTAGATTCAAAGAATAAGGTTTCCATTACACCAAACTACTTCAAAAAGATTTATTATTTTTTTGTTTTAAGTCTGTGAGTTAGTTTGTTTGTGTCCTCTTCCATAAGCTATGGAGAGCAGTACTTCTGAAGAAAAAGACTTAGATTATAATGTTTGTTTCATCTTCTCTGGGTTTCAGTCACCTGTTAGACAAAGATAATGGCCTCAATCTCTTAGCTGTCATATTTTAAAAATAAAGTTAGAAATGCTAAACACTCTGTATGAATCTATTAAACTAACTGGATTAATAGAAAAGAGACCATACTAAGAAACCCAAATCACTGCTACCTATCAAAACTTGAATCCATGAACCTAAGTCAGTGCCTACTGACTGAAGTCAGCATTGCATATGCAATGGGTGTCTTCTACTCCAAGAGGTCAGATTCTCATAATTCTGGCTCAGTAGCACCAATTTCCAAATGAAGAAATTGAGTTATTTGCTTTTCATGATGAGGTGAGCCAGCAAAGAGCTCACCCATATCCTTGCTTCTCAAATGTTTTTTAAAAAATAAATTTGCAAGTTGATATTTAGTTATGGCTAAACACATTCAAAAGGTGGCAATAACAACCAATGTTTTTTGTCACCCAGTTTTTAAAAATAGCACACCTATGTGTTACTCTTTCAAACGCTTGGATATTACTAAATATATTCTCCGACTAAAATGTTAACTGCCAAGATTCAGCCCACAGGCATATTTTTATAGGCAAGTTACATATCCCTAAAAAATTATAGAAATACACAATAACGCCTACATCCTCAAAGCCAAAATCCACAGCAGCTTCTACAAGCTGCCTTGGGAGGCAGCTGCTTTTCCCAACTGAAAAGGACTTGTAAAAATCTCAAAGGAGCTGAAAACAACGTTTTAGGACATGAAGTCTCAAAAAAAAACCACACACACAAGCCAAATTCTATCCTGAGTTCATTTAATTCAATTCTGTTGATTGTTATTTATAAATAAAAATATCCTCCCATATATTTTATTCATGCATATACCATAAATATTCATATTTACTCAGGGGTTGAGGTTCGTGACAGTACTCTGGCTTTGCCATTTGTGTTCATGCGTTCCATTCCCTACGGACTTGGTTATAATCAACAAAATCACACTTGTGGATTACAGTTGGGGCTTAGAGAAATTGCATCATCAGCCAAATAGCAAACATTTAGTGAGTGTTTACAACATATAAGACACTGCACTAGGCACTGTGACCTATTCAAAATAAAAGATACCATCCTTCCCTTTAAAATAAGAGTTAAACAGAATACAGATTGTTGCTATGTGCTTAGTACTGTCTAAACAGACAATTGATTTCTACCATGCTTTGAAGACTAAACTGTGGGGGGCAGGTAAAAGTTTGAGCTGAAAACAATTTGTCAGTTCAATATTTCAAGATAATTAGGCTTTGAAATTATGTGGCTCTCTGTGGGTGTATTGATTGTAGTACTTTGTGTATTGTTTAGACTGGCACTCACCCAAAAGCATTCTAGTTTAAATTGAACAAAACAGTTAAGTAGGCTTTCTCAGAACCTTTAATATGCTAACAAGCTCCCCAAACATATTCAACAACTGAAGCTTGTTTTGTTTGTTTGCTTGTTTGTTTTAACAGCACTTCTACAAATATCTAAGGGAGCCTGACTTTGTGTCCATGTTTGTCTTTTCAGGAGTCTGGAAGTTCAAGCAGATTTTTTTTTTTTTTAATTTTGTAGGGTTTTTTTTGTTGTTAGTGTAGAACCTTTTAGCTGAATGGTGTCACGTGATTTTATTTTCTCTGTTTGCATTCTGCTTATGATTGGGTTAATAGCCAAATGACCTCATGCTTTGTTGCATAAGCAACATTTCCCATCAATTCAAATAGAGGGAAATGGTAGGAAAATTGAATCATTACATTCACTGTGATGTATAGACTTGTTGAACTCAAGAGAAAATGTGACAGCTCATTATCCTAGAGCAAGAGTCTATGGTGTTTGTGTCTTTTTACTTGTGACAGTACATTGGTGTTAGCCCAATTACAATGTTAAAACTTTAACATATATTCTCATGATTATGTTTTACAGGTCACCGTTAAAATTATTGTCAGAACAAACTATAAATGATAGCTCAACATTAAAAAGAACTGCATTGATATTGGCAGTGAGTCAAAAGAATCACATAAAATAAAACTCATGAACACACCTTTCCACTCACCATCATTAACAATTTAGTTTCAGCAAAACAATATCAAACATCATATTAATATAGATATATAGTGTATTGATTTAATTTAGTTTTGATTTGTAAGTTTTCCTACATTTATTGTCATGCAAACCACAATAATGACAAATTTTCCTTTGGTCTAATATTTTATGTATTTTTTTGTTGTTTTTGTTGGTTGGTTGGTTGGCTGGTATTGGAGATTGAACCCAGAGGCACTTTACTACTGAGCCACGTCCCCCAGCCCTTTCTCTGTTTTACTTTGAGACAGGGTCTTGCCGAGTTGCTTAGGGCCTTGCCAAGCTCTTGCTAAGTTGCTGAGATGGGCTTTTAACTTGTGATCCTCCTGCCTCTGCCTCCCGAGCTGCTGGGATTACAGCAGTGTGCTACCGCACCCGGCTGAATATAGTCTGTTTTTTTCTTTCTAGATATATATGATGACAGAGTATATTTTGACATATTATACATTTATGGAATATAACTTATTCTACTTAGAATCTCATTCTTGTGGTTGTACATGATGTGGAGTTACTCTGGTCATGTATTCATACATGAACACAGGAAAGTTATGTCTGATTCTTTCTACTGTCTTTCCTATTGCCATTCTCCTCTCTTCCATTCATTCCTCTTTATCTAATCCAACGAACTTCTATTCTTCCCTTCCCTCCCCTTATTGTTGTGTTAGCATCCACATATTAGAGAATCTTTGGCCTTCAGTTTTGTGGGATTGGTTTATTTCACTTAGCATGATAGTCTACAGTTCCATTCATCTACTGGCAAATGCCATAATTTCATTCTTCTTTAAGGCTCAGGAATATTCCATTGTGTATATGTACCACATTTTCTTTGTCCATTCATCTTTTGTAGGTCACATAGGTTGGTTCCATAGCTTAGTGATTGTGAATTGAGCTGCTACAAACATTGATGCCGCTGTGTAACTATAGTATGCTGATTTTAAGTCCTTGGGGTATGTGCCAAGGAGTGGGATAACTGGGTCAAAGGGTGGCTCCATTCCAGGTTTTCTGAGGAATCTCCATACTGCTTTCCATAGTGGTTGCATCAATTTGCAGTCCCTCAGAAACGTATGAGTGTACCTTTCCTCTACATCCTCACCAACATTTATTGCTACTCGTATTCTTGATAGTTGCCATTCTGCCTGGAGTGAGATGGAATATCAGTGTAGTTTTAACTTGCATTTCTCTAATTGCTAGAAATGTTGAATATTTTTTCATATATTTGTTGACCATTCATACTTTTTCTTCTGTGAAGTGCCTGTTCAGTTCCTCTGTCCATTTATTGATTGGGTTTTTGTTTTGTTTTGTTTTGTTTTGTTTTGTTTTGTTGGTGTTAAGTTTTTGAGTTCTTTATCCATTCTGGAGATTCAGATCCTGTATCTGAGGTGCAGGTGGCAAAGATTTTCTCCCATTCTGTGGGCTCTCTCTTCACATTCTTGATGTTTCCTTTGCTGTGAAGAAACTTTAAAATTAAAAGTTAACACTGTGGATCTTCAAGGTTCTCCCTCCCACTTTCCTCAATGTTTTAAAACATCAATAGAGTGAGAGGAACTTCAAATCTGAAGCAGAGGACCTGGGTTTAAACTCAGTATTTAAATCTCTCTGAGTCTCAATGATCATGTCTTTGAAACTGAAATAGTACCAAAATCACTTTTTTCATAACCCCATTGTTGAAGGCAGCAGGTCAATGTGTGATACATAGTAGGAGTTCAATAAGTAGTTGATTTTTTCATCAGCACAATCTGTTTAAATCTGTCACTATGCAGTTTTTATAGTTTAAATCTGAAAATTATATTTTCTACTAGAACATCTAAGACAGTTGAATTGGGCAGCAAAGACAGCCACCGAGAAACAAAAGAATGTTTCAGCCAGTGTGAACATCATGATTCTGTCTATAAGGTAATAGATAATAATAATACATGTATATAAACTGCTGTACATTTTGGTCCAAATGTGATGTGTTTAAATCAATATCCAGCAAAGCTGAATCTTACTATCACCATTACAAAATCAATTTCCAGGGCACATAACTACACCTGAGGTATAATTTAAAAAAAAAAAAAAACTTTATTATGAGTACGATTATAAACATTAGACAGATTTTCAAATTTTGATGTTACAATTCAGGAACAATAATTTTTTTTAGCACAAGTAATGATTAAGATTGTTTCATTTATTTATATTCGGGGGGGGGGGGGGGCACTGCTGCAGATTGAACCCAGGGCCTTGGTGCATACTGGGAACATGTTCGACCACTGAGCTATATCCCCAGCCCTGTCAAAAGTGTTTTAGATCCCACATTTTTATTCTTAGAGAATTGAGAAATGCCCCTTTCAAATGGCACGTCACTCTCCCTTTTGTGCAAAGAAAAAACATTTCAGCAGGGCTGGGGATGTAGTTCAGTGGTAGAGTACTTGCTTAGCATGCATGAGGTTCTGGATCTGATCCCCAATACCACAAAAAATGCACATGTATATATACATACATGGGATATACAGGTATATGATATATTCATATATTTATTTATATCTTTATATATATGTTTATATATGCTTATATATAAACCCTAAGAAGGTACCGTCTCTTTGTTTTCCTTTTCGTAGTGCTGGGAATTGAACCCAGAGCCTTGCACATGCTTGGCAAGTGCTCTACCACTGAGTGACTCCTTCAACATCTTCTTATAACCCTCTTAAGTCTATCGCTTTGAAGTGAGAGCAGTGAATGCAAGGCATATTTTAAGTAAGTTATCTCTCAGGAAGATTACCTTCTTTCCTTCATATACTTTGTCTTCATAATGAATGTTACTGAATATCATTTTGAAGCTCTTATCCTTCTCATATAGAATTATTTTAATCCACCTTCACAAGGTATAAAGTAATCCTAAATGGGGACTTCTTCCTAAAAAATGGCTTAACTAGAATTAAATAAAATTAAATACTAAATTAAATACTAAAAATTAAATACTATTCTTAAAGGTTATTTTGTTTTATATTAAGAATTCCAGTTTACAAAACAAATATTAATATTAGCACAGTAGTCATGTGCGGTGACCCACACCTATAATCCCCAGCAACTCAGGAGGACCACAAATTTGAGGCCAGTCTTGGTTACATAGTGAGACACAATTCCAAGTTTTAAAATTAAAAATAAAGGGGGCTAGGGATGTAGCTCTGTGACAGAGCACTTGCCTGGCATGTGTGAGACCCTAGGTTCAATCACCAACACTGAAAAAAATAAATTAAATAAATACATATAAATAAAAAGACAAAGGGGCTGCGGATGTAATTCAATAGTAAAGCACCACTGGGTTCAATCTCCAGTCCCAGGGGATTTGAAGGGCAATAAAATTAGCATTATGGTATGATTCTAACATTATCTATATTTTTCTGTCTTTTATTATGACTTTTATGTGCATGAATGTTTGTTTATAATGCGTTTATTATTCTTAGTTATCTTGTTAATGCCTTCCTTTAAATCTGCCCATGACCTTTACTTGCAATTTAAAGATCCAAACTCTGAGGAAAATAAAATATTTTAACAACTCATTTGGCTACAGAGTCTGTCTGATGTGAGGCTTAGTGGAAATATTCATACATTTAACTGCATGGTAATTCTTCCTGTTGTGTTTCCTAACCCACCTCTCACCCTGGAGTGTTGACACATATAGTTCATGCAATCTTTTACCCTTCTAAAACGTGAATATTTCTGAATTCCAAAAGATATGTGATCCCAAGGAGCTCAGATATGAGATTATGAACCTGTTTTCATGGCAACCATCAATATATTCCTCTATTTAACTATTACAGAATTCTTAATAATCAAAGGACATTTTGGGTACATAAAATTAACAAGTTTGCAAATCATTATTATTGTAGCATTTTACTCTCAGAATACTGAAAATGAATTTATCCTTCAACTGACAAAATGTGAACAAAGCACAAAATTAAATTTTTACTCAACGTACTGTCTACAATGCTTATAAATGTTACGATATGTTCATAGTATATATAATTGTATGTAATGTACCACATTATAATCCTATTTAAAAGGGAATATTCAGATATTAACCTGTAACATACTTTGTCACTGATATTACATTATGAGGTAGGGATTCAGTTCTTCTATCTTTCAAAAGTCAAATTTAAGTCTCAAACTGAAACCCAAAAGTAAATTTTGACTGACTACTGAAGCTGAATCTGAACTTCTGCATATACTGAATTATGTATGTGTGTGTATTTTAAAACTGTTTTCAAAGGTCCTTATTACTTTTTAAGAGTAGTTTAGATTTTTATAAAGTATAATCCAGAGAAAAACTTATGTAATATTGATATGTATTAATTAGAAATCAAATTATGGTGCTCTCTTTTCAGTGCTTTTTGAGCCTAAATGTACCTAAAAGCAAGATTGTTTTTAATCAAGGGAAAAGATAATATTTTTCTGGGTAGAAGGTGACTATGTGTGGCTATGGGTGGGTACCTGGGGAACTAGACTTCTCTCACTGGAGTGAATGTGGGCCTGGCATCTATATGCCTGTGTTCAAAATTCAATTCCACTTTTTTTCTAGCTTAATGATCTTGGGAAATTTGCTTACTTTCCAAATACTGTCTTCATTTAGGAGATCAAGGCAATACAACTACATTTCAGGGTTGTCGATGGCATTAAACAAGTGAGCCTATGCATAACACAGTTCATCATCTAGTAAACAGTTAAAAAAGAAAGAAAGAAAGAAAGAAAGAAAGAAAGAAAGAAAGAAAGAAAGAAAGAAGAAAGAAGAAAGAAGGAAAGAAAAGAAAGATGACCTTTTCCTTAGGGGAAAATGCTCTGAAAAGGCAAAGTGTAAGATGTGCTTAAACCCCTGCTTCTATGAAGCAAAATAAAAAAATAACTGAGTGCCTCTTCTGTCATTTCCTTAATCTTGTGCTTGATGCTATGCCTGTCCACATAGAGGAGTGATCTGTAGGTCAAAATGTCTGAGCTCCTGGGTTGAAAGATGTAACAGAAAAAAGTGTGATTCTAACGAGGTCTTTCTGCCACATCAGATATGCACCACACATGAAGGCTTAATTTCAACATCTCCCTCTCACTGTTTCTCCTGAGCTTTCGGGAGAGAAAACAACAACAACAACAAAAACAAAAACACAAAAAACAAAAACAAAAAAACAGCGAAGAGGGCTGCTGCATTCGGCTCTGCTCTGTGTGGGCCCCCATCCCACCCCACCCCACCCCCAGCTGAGAATCGACTCAGAGCATCTACATGCCAACCATTCGACCAGGAAAATCCTGAGACTGCTCATTACTCTGAGTCATCTCCCAAGAAAAACGGGGGGGATAGGAGTGCTTAGCAGGGAGTGGGCTGGAATTTTCCCATTTTACATAAATTAAAGTGCCTTCCCTCTACAGTTTAGTCCTTGACCTACAGTTTGGGAGAGCTGGCAATGTTTCTGTTGTGGTTATCATCAACAATGATTTTATTGTTACTTATACTATACAAAGATGTTTCTTCCTATCTCGAAACAGGGCAAATAGAGTGTATGGAACAATCCTTAAAAGTAAAATTATGATTCTCAGTTTTCTAGAATAATGCTTGGAAAATGGAAAGGCCAAGTAAGACAAAGTTTAACTAATCAATTTAACTATTATTTTCAGGAATTTGCAAAAAACAAATCTCATTTATGTTTCATTTTTCAGTATTTTTAAGCTGAGTTGTCATTATTTCTTATTTAGTTAGTTTATTGGTTACAATTGTATCTTCTTTGGGTTTGATTTTTACTTTTTTCATGAAATACTGAATGTATATTTGAAGTGCCAGGAGAAAGCAAAATACTTTAAGGAGCTGGAAACATTCTATATCTCACATGTGATGCTGGTAAAAACAACCAACAAGCCAATAATAGAAGACAAAGGAAGCACAATGTCAGCAGCCAACATAGTAGGAAAAGGTAAAAGAGAAGGGCTGGCATTGATTATTCTCCTGCCCCGGAGATGCCCCATGTGGTACCTGCAACTTCAGCACATCGTTCTTTGCTTCTACTTTATTGAGGAAACAAATCACGCAACATGTGTTTCCCTTCACTATGCATGGATTTTCTTGGGTCTTCAAAAAGATAAAGAGGTACTTCCTCTCCAGGAGCGACTTTTCACCAGGTCCTGATCTCATTCTTTCCATCCTGTAGCCATGAAGTTTCAATCATCTTTGCAGGCTTGACAACCTCTCCTTGACCTAAACATATTCTATCTTCTCCATCCCTATTTTAGTGTCCCCTTTGTTTTTCTATCTTTAGTGCCAAACCTTCACTTCAAAAGCTAGGTCTTCCACTTGACTAAAGTAGTCGTTTTGAAGGTACCCAGTGGCCTTTCTAAACACCAACCCATTGGTCTTTATTCTGTCCTTACCCTGTCTCATCTCAGCAGCATCTGACCTACTAGTTCTGATGACACCCTCTTCCTTTAAGTCCTAGATACCCTTCTCTGAACCATTGACCTCAGTACCATTCACAGACTTCTCTTTCTCTTCTACATTAAATAAGGTGCTACTAAGTTACTAAACCGTGTTTTCATCTCACCTCTCTTTGTGCTCTCTTTTGGAGGGCTTGTCCATTCAGTTTTTCAGCTTTCTGCAAATGAATTCAAAACATGTATTTCCCATCCTTTCTCCTAATTCAGCCCCTGAATTTCCAATTGCTTGCTAAATCCTGCTACATTCCAAAAATGATATCTAATTTAAATCTCAAAGCATATGAAGCATCATATTTTAAAACTTCCTCCTGTAGACTGATGGAATTTTCTGTCTGCAAGAGCATTTGGGAGCACATTTAGCTCCTGCTTTTCTCAGTCTCTGCATTAATTTGATCAGTTAATAAAAGACCAGACTTGGAAACCAAACTGACTTGGGTTGAATCCCTGCTGTGCTGCATTCTAGAATTCTGACCTCAGGCTAATTGCTTAATCTCCCTGAATTTTTTCATGTGCATTAATCAGGTACCAATATTTATCCAGCCCAATGTTTGTGCCACTTAAATGAGATCATGTTTACAAAGCACTGTTTATGTGTCTGACATACCATCAATGTACAAATAGTTTTTCTTTTCAATGTTACTTTCTTTACAAGTTACTTTCCTCAATTTTGCTTCCAAATAATCTTTTGTCTTAACACCATCTCTTTCTTGATGTTACTGACATTGTTACCACATCAGTTTCATATCTTACTACAGCTTGCCTAGATGAAAACTTTTGTAAAAATGTGTCTTGTCTACACCATCTTTCAGTCTCCTGACCATCTTCCCTACTACTGCTACCATTTTTTGAGAGCACTTCTGCAATTCTGTGATGCCATATGGCCTACAGAATAGATGACAAATTTCCCATTTGGTATTCAAGTTCTTCCACAACCTGGACCTTTTCAATCTTTTAAAATCACCACTACATCTGCAGCCCCCTGGGTACCATGCTTTGGTTCCCCTGAACTCTTAAGTAGACATACTTTACTTTTGTTACCTCTTTATCTTGTGTTCTTTTCCAGCTAGGACCTGGTAGGGCTATATGGGGCCTATTGCCTGCATTTATTGAAATAGTACAGAGAATAAACCACAAGGAGGTCGCCTTTATTTACCCTAGACACTGTGCTCCAGGGTCACTTTTAAGTCCTTTGGAAATATTAACTTACTTAATCCTGACAATAACTTTATGACTTAGATACTATTATGATCCTAATTCAAGAGAATAGGAAACTGAGGCACACAGAAAAGTCATGTCAGGTGCCTGAGATCATAATAAGTATCAAAGTAGGATTTCAAATCAGATAATCCAGATAGTTCAGAGGTGCTCTTAACCAATCACCATAGTGTCTCTCCTAAAGGTTTGCTGGGGCAGCACCAAGGTTATCAGTTCTAGCAAAGCCAGAAACTAACTGTCAGGAATGAGAGGCATTGCTGTATGAGGAGGTTCAAGGTTGACAATTGCAAGATGAGCAGACAGGAATTACCTGAGCAAAGTTCAGGGGCTCATGACTGATTTTAGCAATGTGTCCATGACCTCGGATATAGTCAAGCTGAGAGTAGTTACGGGATCTGACACAGGCAGTCTTGTTAACAGTCATTTCTGTGCCCCTGTGCCCCCTGAGGTTTGAGCTTCCAGAGAGGAGGTGATCTTTGTAGCCCTCATAGCATCTGGCATGACACCTTTCTGTAGTCAACAGGTATTTGGTGCCTGCTCGTGTTAGGAACAGTGTTGAGTTTGGAGCATTTCATGGTTTCTTCCTTAGCGTTTCTTCAGTGGCTTTTTCTCTGGGTTGATCTGCAAATTGTGTTTTAAGATGTATGATTACCAATAGTTTTCTCTATAGTCTTTGCAGAAACTCTACAAATCACCTTAAAACCTTAGGTCTGACTGGAAATGAATTAGGCTAAGACTTTAAAGAATTGACTCTGAGGAGTTTTAATTAGAACTGCAAATTCATCACACAGATTGCTTTGCCATTTGGCAAATCAAACCTTATCCCAATAAAACTGCTGCACTTGGCTCAGTCACAATTGTGTGCCTGATCCTTCTATTCCCACTGGTATCTTGTGCATTCTCTAAATATGGTAGGTTTGCTATACGTGCTAGATGAATGCATGCCGATGATAAGAAATGCTAGTGAAAAATTTACATCTGAGTCCTTTCTATTTTTGTCTTTGAAGTTCAAAGATGTTTTCCTCAGAGGAAGGTTGGCTGTTAAATCATAGAAGAGTTGGGTTGTTTGTCAAGTCTCCAACACCAGAATCTAATGAACAAACAAAAGTTTGAGATAAATATCTCCACTTTAAAAGTTTTACACAAACTGGAGTTCATTTTCTACACTATTGACTGTCCACCTAGACAGCCAATGGTTTTTTTTTCCACTTGGGATTAAAAAAAAAAATGTGATTTTCACTGTAGCTTCCCCTAAATTATACAATTATAGGGATTTTGAAATGACTAAATCTATTCTCTGAGTGTTACGTAAAACTGTTTACAAACTTCCCCTAACAGATAATTCATCTTGTTTTCAATACCATTAGAGACTGCACAACTACACCAGTAACCTGTTGTAGTGTGTAACAGCTTATTTTTAATTTATTCTTTCTGACATTTCTTTGTCTTCTTCTCTGCAGTGGACCTTGAGTACAACTGGGCATCTTTGTGAAGTCATTTCTCTTGCTCAAGAAAAGATATTTAAAATTTTAGGAAATGGAGTTACTGAATTCCAACCCCTGCCTTGAAGAAACTTCACATATATCAAAGATACATAGATTAAAATACAGACAACTTTAATCTATATCTGAACTTGGAGTACACATATTTGAGATTGAGTCCTAGTTCTAAGGATTATTTGGTTTTGAAGAAATGTAATCTTAAGAGATTCTACTTTTCATGAGTAAAATGAGATCATAATAACCCAACAGAGACTTTTCATCCACTGTGAGAATATATACAGATACAAAACATAATTGTTGGTATCCCAAATATGAACTCCCAAACCCTTTTCTACCTCTCCTGTAGCTTTCCAAAATACTTTATCTTATATTAAAAGGCCCCTATCCCCATGTTTCTTTGGTAATGGGGGTGTGTCAGTTTAGCCATAATCCAACATGACTCAATTATCGCTGAACAGGAAATCATACTTGTATGCCTACCCTCTTCATGATGCTGTGAGTTCTTCACGGTGAGGATTCTACCTTATTAATCTTTATGAATTCTAATGCCTATACAATGCACAAGGGTAGTAATTCAGCAAATATTTATGGATTCAAGAATTGCCTACTGGGATTATTTATAATTCAATACTTAAATATTAGCCCGTTACCTGAAGAAAAACTCAATGTGCCATTAATGACTAGCAACTCTTTCTCATCTTTAAGTGAATTGAAAGATGTTTTCCTTCCTGACCCCCAAATATACCTTCATAATGGTCTTTAATTAAGCAATAGATCAGGGCCAAGTTGAGCAATACAAGATGTCTTAAAATCTGGAAACACATCTTTGCCCTAAATGTATATGTTCATTCTAAAAGAGAAAAAAATCAAAAACAAAAAAGATGATCACACAGAGCAGTGAGAATTATCATTTGACAAAGAAGCAAGTAAGATATTTAAAAAGAGACATGACTAAAGGCAGAAAAGAACATTTAAATGGCAAATATTTCACTCCAGAGACTTAGCAAAAGCATTTGAAAATCTTGGAGCCAATTATGTGAACTCTGGAGACTGCTGGGAGGACAGTTACAGCTATGTGGGTGCTGGAAAAGAATATCTCTTTTCTTCACACAGACTTCCAGAACTAGTTCTCATGAATGCCTAAGCTATTTGGTGTGATGTTTTCAAAGTCTTATCATGAGGTTGTTTTTTTTTCTTTCCCCCTTGCTCTAAGAGCAACTATTGTCCTCTTGAGTTTTTTTTTTTTTCAATTTGCTTCACATTAATGCTTGTTTTGGGATATTTGTAGTAACTTTATAAATTCTTTTAAGTTTTTCAGGTTAACCATATGATTTAAAACTTCTATTTAATTGCATTTTAAGTTATACCAAAAGAGGCATAAAAAAGAAAATTTTAGTTTCTCCTGTTCCTTTTCATTGACCTTGTCAAAAGAATTACATGAGCTTATTTGTCATGGCCTGGGCTAGCAAATAAATAATAAATTTTTCTCCTGAAAATCCTTGAGATTAGGTATTTTTATTTTATTTTATTTTATTTTATTTTATTTTATTTTGTTACTGGGGATTGAATCACGGGTGCTCTACCATTGAGATACATACCCAGTGCTTTTTATTTTCGGACAGCTTCTCACTAAGTTGTCCAGGCTGGCCTCAAATTTATGATTCTCTCACCTCCCAGTCACCCTGAGATTTCAGGCATGTACCACCAAGCTAGGGTGGGATTGGTATCTTTAACTTTGGGAGTAGGTAGACTGATGGTCAAAAAACCTGGGGCAAGACCAGAACCACCAACTAGACAACATTCTTAGGGTTGGCACAGCCTATTTGTTACATGTGGACAACATCGACCATCCAGACCCAACTGCAGAAACCTCTGATCAGAGAACTTCTGCAGCCATTATGAAGGCAATCTTATCAGTGTAGGCTCCAGGACCTTGTCAGGGAATGCTCTTGTCATTCCAGGTATAAAAAATACTGACACAGATAAAGTATGTAAACTATAAGATTTGAATGACAAGTATTTTGCAGAGCAAAGATAGAGTCTGAGGGGTACTTTTCACAGCAAGGGGGACCTCACAATTAGAGACTTCTCTCCAGAACCTTCAATTCCTTCTGAAAGATCTTATCCTAAGAGTAAACCAGGGGAATAAAGTCAGAGTTAAAACATGTGACTGGAAATTAATTTTGATTCTACATGTCACTTTTGAAAGGGTGCTGTATTAAATTTAATGTGGATCCTAGTTGGAGAAACTTTGTAGAATAAACTTTCGGTCAAACTATTTGTTAGAGTCATTTTCTGATTTTCTCTGGGAATTATCCTCCCAGCATGGATTGGATTAACCTAAAGTCACATCAAAATTAAAATAATTGAGCATGGTAGTAGTTTAAGAAAACAACTTCCAGTTTCTGCATCACTTACATGAATATTCAGTCACAGTGATTTTCAGGTTAAGGCTAACAAGAACAGAGCCCTGGTTCTTGGAGTATGGAATCAATGTTTCCTCTTAAGGAAGGGAGGTGTCTTTCCTGGTACATTCATGAGAAGAGGCCATTCCAGAAGCAGAAAAAGATGTAGAAGTGACTCTGGGTAGATAAAAGAGCTCTATCTAAATAATAATGAATCCAGGGGTCCAGGAAAGGGGGCCTAACTTGTTGAGGTTAGCAAGAGCTTTCTCCAGGTAGGTACAGGGAGGCAGCTAGGAAGGATGGGCCAGCACCTCACTGTGGAATACAAAATAAAGTCTCTAAACTACTTCATTAGCTAGATTTTCTAAATTTGCTATAATCTTTTGGTTAGCCCTCTTTACAATTACTCAGTCTTTAAGCAAAACCTTGTTGGACAATTCTGATTTGTCAGCCCTATTAAAGATCCTAAAGAGAAACAATAGGTAAGCGTGCTGGAGATGATGTCACAAAACTTTAGCAGCAGAGTGGTGTTTGGCCCCAGTCAAGTCTTCAGAGACTGCAGACCTGGCTGACATTGTGACTGTAACTTATGCAAGGCTCTGTGCCAGAACCATCCAGCGGAGTCAGTCTAGATTCCTGATGATGTTTATTGTGTTATGTGACTAAATTTTGGAATAATTTTTTACACAATGACAGATAATGAAGGCATGAGGGTATAGAGCTAAGAAGGAATGCTAACTATGAGAGTCTCTGATCTTACCGTCGTCCCAGCTCACTCCCAGGACATCACCTGACCTTGAGGGCTTTGGGTTAGACAGGGCTGAAGTGGGGAATTAACTTGTCCTCATCAGATCTTCTCACAAAGGAGGGAAGAAAATGCCTACTCTAGACAATAGAAATGCAACTGGAGAGGACCAGGTGGAGTCAAGGGTGTGAGTCATGAGAAGCTTTGGGGAATCTATTCAAGAGTAGAAGGAAGTATCTACCAACATGAAGAAAGAGTGGGTTACAGGAGAAAATTGCTTCCCATAAATCTTTCACTTCAAAGGAGAGAGAACAAGGAATACTTAAGACAAGAAGAAGCTCACCCAGCTAAATAGAAAATGCCATGAAAATACAAAGCAAAAAATTTAACTTTAGAAGAAACTACCTGACAAACATCAGCTCCAGCAGAAGCATATGGAATGCTCCTGGAACATTAACAATTCTGAAAAAAACGGGAACCAATGAGGGCAGGGTAGTTAGTGATTGAGTTCTCAGCAGTCCTCTGGGTCCCAGGGAGTTAGCAAAGGCAGTCATGGGAGTCAGACAGCTTCTGTGATCTCAATTTAGGAAAGACTCTCACAGTGATGGATGAGACTAGGCTCTTTTTGATTGAAAGCACCCACAAAAACCACTCTGGACGCTGAACTGGCGCAAGAGATTTTATTAAGTGGACAGGCAGAGTGTCTGCCTGCAGAGTGAGAAAGAGAGAGGGAGAGAGAGGGAAAGTGAGAGAGAAGAGAGTGAGAAAGAGAAAGAATGAGAGAGAGGAGGAGTAAGTGAGAGAGAAGGGAGGGAGAGCAAGAGCAAGATAGAGCGAGGGAGAGAGAGAGAGAGAGAGAGAAACACCACCAGAGTGTCCACTGTCAAGGCTGGTGGAGAGAAAGAGAAAATGACCCGAGTTGCTCTTAAGTAGTTTGAATGTCGCGGGCTAGTAGCAATTGGACCAATGGCTGAAGAGGAGGTTCCGGGGCTCACCATCTGGACTAATGACTAACTAGGAAGTTCTCAGGCTGAGGATCTGGGTTGTAAAGTGGTGTGTGGCGGGGTGGGGAAGAATACTAGCGGCAGCAAAATGGCATGATATCAACCCTGATCACTTTGCATTTGGGAAGGGCGATAAAACAGTGAGAGCAGAACTAGAAGAAATGAGTAAAAGATACTAAAGACTGAACTATTTGGCAAATTATTCTTCCAGTTCCATACTCAACCAAAGCCTCAACAGACCAGCAGGAGGTAGGGAAATGGAGAAATGGGTATTACTAAATAACAACCTATAGGCTATTCTGGGAGGGAAAGAGAATAATGGGAAAGGGATAGGGACATGTTCTCCCAGCATCAAAAGATGAATTCTAAATTTATTTTTATTAGGGAGAGTGGCATCATACAAAAGGGTTCATCATCTGTTTTACACATTTGCTAGCCAGTCACTTACTTAGACTTAAAACGAAGTAATTAATTGATTACACTTTAGAACAATTTGTATGACACAATAGTAAGTGGAAATTAAAATTAGGTTGCAAATGTACGAGGGATTGAACCCAGGGGTGCTTAACCACTGAGCCACATCCACAGTCCACTTTTTTTTAAAGAAAAAATTATTTTGAGGCAGGATCTCAAATAATAAGTTTCTTAGAGCTTCACTTAGTTGCTCACTCTGGCTTTGAATTTGCAATCGTCCTGTCTCAGCATCCTGAGCCACTGGGATTATAGGCATGCACCACTGTGCCCAGGCTATTTTTGTTTTTAAAAATGTGTATGTTATATGAAAAGATGCTAAATATTAGTCATCAAGGAAGTGCAAATTAAAACCAGAAACTAGATGCCACTATATACCTATTGGAAAAGCTAAATTTATTAAAAAGTATAGCAATACTACATGGTGGCAACGATGTAGAGCAACTAGAACTCTTATTCATTGCTGGTGGGAATGCTACTGAAAATGGTCTAGCAGTTTTAATTTATAAAGGTTTTTCTGGGTCTTGTTTGTTTGTTTGTTTTTTACTCTATGAAGTCATTAGGGTTTTTATGCTTGTAAAATATAGTTTTATAAAGTTAAATACACCATATGATCTAGTAATCTCACCCCAGATACTCAAGAGAAAATTAAAAACTTGTCACATATGTTTCTAGTGACTTTATTCATAATTACCCAAATCCAATTGCCTTTCTGTTGGTGAGGGAGTAAACTGTCCTACCCATCATGGAATGTTATGCGGTAATAAAAAGGAACAAATACCAGTGTATGCAATAACACGGAGGAGGCTTCATGCATGCATAGCATTAAGGAAAGAAGGCTACGTACAGCATGATCCCATTTATAAGGCATCCTGGAAAAGGCAAAACACAGCAAAAGAAAATAGATCAGTGGTTGCCAGAGGCTGGAGTGAAAGAAGAGGTTGGCACTCAGGACACAAAGAAGTTCTGTGGTTGCTGACTATGGACTATATATATATTGCTTGCTGTGCACATTACTTGTGGTCCAAGTCACTTTGAAATTTTTTTCTTATTATAGTGCTTATATATTTTATATGATAATACCCTGGAGTAGAAAACACTACCCTGATCTAACTTTCTAAATACTGTTCTCCACTAACTAGAACAAGAGATCCTTAAAAAAAAAAAAAAAAAAAAAAAAAAAAAAAAAAAAAAAAT